>VWZT01013267.1:260-34105 GCA_013397055.1 Pachycephala philippinensis
CTTTAGGGGGCAGGAGGAGGAGGAGGGTTGTGGGTGGTTTTTTCCTGCTGTCTCTGGGAGAGGAAACCAAACCTCCCCTTTCTGGGTGTTAACTCTCCAGCCCCCATGGGTTGGGTTTCAAACCACGTTTCTTAGGACTCGTTCTTTTGTAATAATGATTTGTACTGTTGTTTTTATGAAGAGGCAAAAGCGACAAGCTGGGAACCAAAAAGGATATGCTCGTAGATTTTGTTATTGTCTAAATGAAGGTGAATAATTAACCTGTTACACTTGATATTTTTGCAGATCAAAAGAAGGAGGAAACTATGCCCACAGAGGGAGAGAAATCTCCCGAGGCAGAGAATAACAACAATAATAATAAAAAAGGGAAAACTGGAGGCTCACAGGTAAAGTACACACACCCGAATAGGGAAGTGCCCAAACTATTAGCATTTAAAATGAAATGTTCAGCTAACAGCATTTCCTGCTCAGGGCATCTTTCTTTGGGTTGGGTGAAACACAGTTGGTTGGGTTCAACGTTTTTACTGCCTGGACATGTTTATTTGATTGCATTTTGCAGTGATCAGCTGCTTTCCATGTAATAGAAGCATTTTTAAATTTTTTTTTTGTTTTAATTTTAGGGGGGAAAAAAGCACTGAAATAAGGACGCAATTGAGGTCTTGGCTGTCACATAATCATTGATAATTAGGGACTTTTAAGGACATGTTTAAAGATTATTTACAGTAATTCATGCTTCCTTATTCAGAGCTGTATTATATGCAGAAGCACCCTTATTTTTTTTTTTTTTTGGGCTTCCTGTGCAAACCTTAATGCTGACTTCTGACAGTTCATACTTACACTCTTCACCTGAATCCTGTCTGTTTTCTCTCTTTATGGATAGGATTCTCAGCCTTCACCTCTCGCTTTGCTAGCAGCTACTTGCAGCAAAATAGGAACTCCTGGTGAGAATCAAGGAACTGGACAGCAGCAGATTATTATAGACCCAAATCAAGGTTTGGTGCAGCTTCAGAATCAGCCACAGCAGTTGGAATTGGTAACAACTCAGCTTGCTGGAAATGCTTGGCAGCTTGTTGCCGCTGCTCCTTCTGCTTCAAAAGAAAATAATGTTGCTCAACAAGGATCTTCTGTTGCCTCAAGCGCAGCAAGTCCCTCCAGCAGTAACAATGGAAGTACATCTCCTTCAAAAACCAAATCAGGCAATTCTTCTACAACAACCCCTGGACAATTCCAAGTCATTCAAGTACAAAATCCAAGTGGTAGTGTCCAGTACCAAGTGATTCCGCAGATTCAGACAACGGAAGGTCAAATCAATCCATCTAACACTACTGGTCTACAAGACATACAGGGTCAAATTCAGCTTATTCCTGCAGGGAATAATCAAGCTATCCTCGCAACTGCAAACAGGACAGCTTCAGGAAATGTTATTGCTCAAAACCTAGCAAATCAGACAGTTCCAGTCCAAATTAGACCTGGTGTTTCCATACCACTGCAACTGCAAACTATTCCTGGTACTCAGGCGCAAGTTGTAACAACGCTACCTATAAACATTGGTGGGGTAACCCTGGCTTTGCCTGTGATTAACAATGTTGCCACTGGAGGAAGTTCCGGGCAAGTTGGCCAGTCTTCTGAGAGTGGAGTTTCCAATGGAAATCAGCTTGCGTCTACACCTGTCACTTCTGCCTCTGGTAGTACCATGCCAGAGTCTCCTTCCTCATCTTCCACCGCTACAACCACTGCCTCAACATCTCTGACTAGCAGTGACACACTGGTAAGCTCTGCAGAAACAGGCCAATACACAAGCACAGCAGGCAGCAGTTCAGAGCAGGCGACTGAAGAACCTCAAACGACTGCTACGGACTCCGAAGCCCAGAGCTCCAGTCAGCTTCAGTCCAATGGACTACAGAATGTCCAGGATCAGTCAGGTTCCCTTCAGCAGGTCCAGATCGTAGGTCAGCCTATTCTGCAGCAGATACAGATCCAGCAGCCTCAACAGCAGATTATTCAGGCCATTCCTCCACAGTCATTTCAGCTCCAGTCAGGGCAGACTATACAGACCATCCAGCAGCAGCCTTTGCAGAATGTTCAACTGCAGGCAGTGAGCCCAACTCAGGTGCTCATCAGGGCTCCAACTTTAACACCATCAGGACAGATCAGCTGGCAAACTGTGCAGGTTCAGAATCTGCAAAGCCTTTCAAATCTTCAAGTTCAAAATGCTGGGTTACCCCAACAACTAACCATTACCCCTGTGTCTTCAAGTGGTGGCACAACCATTGCCCAGATTGCTCCCGTGGCTGTTGCTGGTACCCCCATCACTCTGAATGCTGCCCAGCTTGCTTCAGTACCTAATCTTCAAACAGTAAGTGTTGCCAACCTGAGTGCTGCAGGTGTTCAAGTTCAAGGAGTTCCTGTTACCATTACCAGCGTTGCGGGTGAGTGGTCTGACATAGTTTTGGGTTTTTGCTTGTTTGTGGGGTTATTTTGTTTTGTTTTCTTTGTGGTGGTTGTTTGTGGCTTTGGTTTGGGTTTTTTTTTTTTTTTAACTCTTAAAAGAATACCAGATGATTTTAGATTAATGTTTTTTTTTCAGAATTTTCTGTGATAAACGTTAAACCCTTAACTGTGAGGAAATATCTTACACTTATCACTAAAATTCAGATTTTAAAATAGCTGACATTTTTGCTAAACATTGAGTTAATATTACCAGTTGTGTCAATTGAAATGGAACTGTTTGTATTTGATAAACTATACTTAAATTATTCTGTCCTCCATCTTACTAAAGACCTGTAAGCTCCAGAAGTGAACATGAGACTTTACTGTGGGAGCTTTGATATGTTTGAAAAACAACACCAATAAGTTTTTTCCAACCAAGCAGTATTCCTAATCTCTTTTTAAGGGATGTAGAATGAGAAGTGACAATATGTAAACTGGGATACCTTGTTTCCTGTCATGCATTCAAATGGAACTACTCATTGCATTCTGCACTAGCTCATGAAGTTTGAGTTCTGCAAAGAGATCGAGTGCAATAAGGTGTGCTTGCACATAGCATAGTTTCTGTGGCTTGCTTTAAAACAAAAAAATAAAACCAGCTGGTGACTGTACTTCAGTACTTGCTGCTGAACTTTTGATATGGACTGTGAAATGCCTGTTTGGTTATGCTGGTCTAAGAGTTGGGAGGTGAGCTATTAAAAGGCTCCAGGCTGGATAACTGAACTTAGTTTTATGGTAAAGTCTGTGCAAGTTCTCTGTAGTGTCTCACAAGGACAACTCTTTACATAAAATTTGCTGACTTTTAGTGTTTCAGATAAAACTTGATTTAGGTAGGAGTTCTCTTTGCGAGCTTGATAACTACTTACCTAAGCTTGGGTTTATGTCATAGAAGTAAGTCTTCTATTGTAGTAGTTACAATAAACTCTTCTTAACAACAGCCTGACTATTGGCACAGTTTTTTAGTATAAAACTGTAAGAAAAAACACATCATGTTTAACTGCTGTCCAGTCTGCATAAGCAAACATTAGTATCATATTGACTCTTAAATGGTTTGGCTTTTTTATAATCGTATGCTGAGAAATGTTTAACTGGGCAAAAGATTGTTCTCTTCAATTGAAATGTTTTTGAGGAGACTAAAGATAGTTCAGTAGTAAGAAATTTGCTATTGGGAGAATTTAGTCTGCTATGGTACTTTGTGGCACTGGATGGGATGTTGCTATACTAAGAGCTGAGTTAGATGCACTAAACCTGGCTTGTTTAAGGAGTTTCACACAGACTTTAATCTGGGTAATCAGAAGTAAAATCTTTACCTTGTGTTTAGCTGTAATGGTTCAAAGAGAAGTTTTGGTTAGCTGTAGCTGAGCAGCTGCAGTCCTATTTACCTTGGAACACTTTTTTTTCTTGATGGGAAGGTGCTGGTTGACCATTTTCTTAGACAGAAGTCTCTACTTTGGTAGGGGACTCTTTGTAGGAAGCCCACTTTGGGAACAGCCTGGATTTGGGGCTGCAGGAGGAACTTTTCTGTGTGTAAGTTTTTTCTCTGCTTACTTGTGGTGTACTACTGTTTAGTACACACTAGCAGGTAGATTCTGAGTATCTTCTTTAGAGCAAGAGATTGTGAATATCTTCTTTGTTGGTTATATTGACCTTACCTGTGCTTGCATATGATGTCTTTTGGAAAATAAAGGGTTTGAGCTTGGTAACTTGAGCATGAAAGAAGGGCAGTGAGTCACAAGAATGGTCCTGGACAAGCCAAGCCTTAGTCATACAGGGTTTGTATGTTAACTAGACTACATTTTGTGACCATTGAATTCCTCTTCATTGTGCCCACTCTCTCCTGCCCTGCTCCTGGGAGGCCTTACGGTCTTTCCATAATTTTTTGGCAGCCGTGAATTATAAAAACTATTCTATGTTTGGATTGAAAGGGACCTTTAAAGATCATCTAGTTCAACCCCTCTGAAATGATCAGGAACATCTCCAACTAGATCAGGTTGCTCAGAGCCCCATCCAACCTGGCCTTGAATGTTTCCAGGGATGGGGCATCCACCACCTCTGTGGGCAATCTGTTCCAGTATTTGTGTCTTTGTAAAAAACCATCTTTCTTATGTCTAATCTATGCCTACCCTCTTTCATCTTAAGGCCGTTCCCCATTGTCCTATCACTACATGCCCTTGTAGAAAGTTCCTCTCCAAGTGTCTTGTAGCGCCTTTAGGTATTGGAAGGTGCTATAAGGTCTCCCCAGAGGCTTCTTTTCTTCAGACTGAATAACCCCGTTTCTGTCAGCCTTTCCTCATAGGAGAGGTGCTCCACCCCTATAAGTATTCTGATATTTTTTTCCTTACCCTAGTCAATAAGGTACTATTTCTTCCCCAAGACTTGATGTTATAGAGAAAGAACAAGCTTTGTGAATGCAAGAAATATCAGTTGTAATTTCCTTCTCTTACTTACCTCTGCTTCTGTCCTGTGAAACTTCCTGATGCTACACTCTGGGAATGGGAGACATGGTAGAATGGAAAGGAAAGTGAAGAACATGATGTGGAGTCCTTAATGCTGTATTAAGATTCCAGAGAAAGAATGGTTATGAAATAGAAAATTGCAAACATGCTAAGATCTAAACTTTGCTTGCCATTTAAAAAGAATAAGCTGATTTCATCAGGGCTGTTAACTTCCTCAGGTTTGCTGGTTTTTGTTTGAAATGTCTTTTTTGTTATTCCCAGGCATCATTACAGAAAACCTTTTGAAAAAAATAAACAGCTCAGCTACCTCAATATCTGCAGACTGGTATTTCTTTCCTGCAGTACCTGAGCTTGCCAGTGTGAAGTGTCTTGAAACTAAGCTCAACTCTCCACAAGTAGATCATTCACCACAAATGAGCAATAGACGTAGGTGTTAGAAATGAGCTGTATGGAGGATGTCCAGAAAATATTAAGGAGAAGGCTGAGTGAAGAACTCATCCCATGCATTGATTCAGGTGCTCTAGTGTTGTTAGGGAAAAGAAGTTACTTTGTCCTGCAATCAAACCCCTTCAATCAAGCCAGATGAGTTTCTAGGAAAAAAACTTTAAAAATCACAATAAAAAATCATAATAAATAAATGTTTTTGTATTTGTGTCATATTTCTGTTCTATGAACAGTGGTTTTCTTAGTTATTTCCACAGTGAGACATTTAAGCACTTCTTTTTCTTTAGTTTTTCAGTAGTAAATGAACTAGTAAAGCAAAAAAATGCTTAGTTTAAAGTTATAACAGAATTGTTAATTTATAGAAAATTTTGAGAAATGGGGGGAGTTGTAGTTTTTTTGGGGTTTTTTGTTGTTATTGTTTTGTCAAATGGATCCTAAATTCCAAAAGAAAAAAGATCTCACATTAGGAAGAAAAACATTAAAATCTTCTGGTAAATACTATATTTTGGTCTACCTTTCATAACCTTTGTTACTGAAAGTCTACTGTAAACCTAGCAAGATGTATAAGCGTGTTTGGGATTTTTGTTGTAAGCTGCAGTTAAAAGTTCAAAAACTGATCCTGGTAAGTACCATACTTTGAGTTATATGTTGCATGTGGTCGAAAAGCAGGGCAAAGCAGAGAAGTTCTCACATTCTTGCATTTTCTGGCCTGAGGAAAAACTTCAATGTCAATGATAAAAATGATTATTTTACTGTGAGAGTGACTGAGTACTGACACAGGTTGCCCAGAGAAGCTGTGAACTCTCCATCTTTGGAGACACTCAGAAACTGTCTGGACATGGTCCTGGACAACTTTCTGTAGGTGGCCCTGCTTGAGCAGGGTGGTGGGACCAGAGGCCCTCCAGAGGTCCCTTAAAGTCTACACCAATCTGTGATTCTGTAAAATGTTATTAAGGCGTACAAAGTGTCAGTCAAAGGCATAATTAAATGTACAGAAGAAAGTTTTAATCTTCTGATCCGGTTAGGTTTCTGAGCATTAAAGCCAGGTCTTTAAACAGTTATTTAATTAAGAGGTAGTCAAACAACAGGCTACATAAAAATCACTGTGTTTGCTTGAACATTCATGGATCTACTAATACCTGCCTTGCTCTGAGATCAGGACCTGTCATATCCTTTTACCAGGCTAGTTCTGTACAAGGTATTTCTCCTGTGCTCTGTCAGTTGTTGTTCTGCGCAAGGCTCCCTGTGGAAGGGGATAGCCTGAAACATTAGAGGTGGCAACTTCCTGAATTTATCCCCTATGGTCTTGGGGACAAGCAGATACTGCAGAGTACCCTTGCCTTTTTTCAAGGCTTCTGCTGTGAGAGTTGCAGATGCAAGTTCAAAGGATTCCTGTCCCTTGCTCCTTTTTAAAATAAGGTATCTTTTGCCTTTTTAAAGCTTATTTTCAAGGCCTTTGATTTGCCTAGATGTGTTAATTGACAATATAAGGGACTATGTGAAAGGAACTGATTTTAGTACTAGTGGATTCTAAGAAAATATACAGCTCATAAAATTGTTTCCTTTTGGTAGGCTAAGTTGTTTTGTCTGGTTGGTTGGTTTTGGTGTTTTTCTCTTTTTTTTTTTGTTGGTTGGTTTTTTGGGTGTGTTTTTTTTCCCTCAGAATAATTCCCTCTTTCTTATGAGGAAAAAAATAGATCAAACTCATATCTACCTTAATTATACGTCTTAGAGTAATTTTGTTACATGATGATGCAGGTGTTTGCCCCATACAAAAGCGAATTACATGATTTTGTTTTAAAATAGTGAAAAATATTATTTGTATTTTATGTATACTTGTTCCAAGCTTTTTTACTTGCTTTAAGCAAAAGTCATCAGATTCCATCACCTTGCAACACACGTTGAAGCCATTTTCTTGAAGATGAGTGGTGACGGCCTGAATTATGGGTATTTTGGAGTTCATCCACCCAAAATAACCTGGAGCAATGACTTCTGTTCAGTGGAACAGTCTGTTGCCTGGCAATAGTACAGCTGGAGAGTTTTAAGTCTTTTGTAGGGGTGTGCTGTGGGCTCCAAAATAGTTCTTAATGACAATGAAATCCAATGCCAAGTGTTCTTATTGGGGTACCTAAAAAATATAATGAACCTTGCCCTTCTGTTTCATACTCTGTAGTAATGTGAGCTACTAAGGCATTTCTCTCTTTGGCCAGATACTCTCACGTCACTGTGACTAGTAGTTATGCAATTTGTCAGTACCTTGAGGTCTCCTGATTTCTTGTGCATTTTCCCACTTGTCTGCATCCAGCTTCAGCCTGCCTTCGAGGCTTTCTCTTCCTTTTCCCTCTTTATTAACTCTTCTTGTGTGACAGTCACTAGTTTGAGGACTTGCAGTGCAAAGACTCAATATATTGTTTAGACATGAGTGTCATTCTGGGTCAAAGTTTGATGAGGACTTTGGAGCATTCTACCAAATTCTTTAAACAGGGGAAAAATTGATTAGATTAACTGTGTGTCTCTGAGGAATAGTGACTGAAAAAAGGGAAACATCACACCGATTTTTAAAAAGGTAATAAGTAGGCCCCTGAGAAATACCAACCAGTCAGCCCCATCTCTGTGTCTGGTACAATCATGGAACACACCTCCTTCAAGCTGTGTCCAGGCATATGGGCACAGAGGTGGTTAGAGACAGCCAACATGTCCCAAATGTACACCACACATGACTTCACAAAGGGCAAATTGTGCCTGACTAATCCAGTGGCCTTCTGTCATGGGGTGATTGTATCGGTAGGTAAAGGAAGAGCTGCTGATAATAATCGACTTCATCTGCCATTACTTGCGTAAGGGTTTTTGACATAGTGCCTCACAGTAGTCTTGGAGAGATATGGATTTTATAGATGATAGGGAAGCAGCTGGATGGTCACGTTCAGAGTTGCCATCAATGATTCAGTCTCCAAACACAGACCAGTAATCAGTGATGTCCCTCAGGAGTCTGTACTGGGACCAGTACTGTCAGTGTCTTTACTAAGGATGTTGTGGGATTGTGTGTACCCTGCAAGTTTGCAGACAGCTCCAAAATGAGTGGTGCCGTTGATGTCCTTGAGGGAAAGGATGCCATCCAGAGGCATCTTGGCAGGTTTGAGAAGTGGGCCAATGTGAACCTCATTGTACTTCATCAAGGCTGAATGAAAGGTCCTGCACCTGTGATGGAGTAGTCCCTAATCTCAGTATAGATTGCATGATGAAGTAATGGATTGAGAGCAGCTCTGTGGAGAAGGAATTGGGGATATTAGTAGATGAAAAATGGGGTATGTGCTGGCAATGTACACTTGCAGCCCAGAAAGTCTATTGTATCCTGGGCTACGTAAAACCAAACAAGGCCAGTAGTTCATGGGATGTGATTCTCTCCCTCTTTGCCACTGTTGTGAGACTCCATCCATAGTAGTGTGTCCGGTGCTGGGACCCCCACTAGAAGACAGACATGGATCTGTTAGAGCCAGTCTAGAAGAGGGCCATGAAAATGATCAGAGAGCTGGAACACAGCCTGTATGAAGATGGGCGGAGAGGGTTGGGGTTGTTCAAACTGGTGAAGAGAAGGCTTTGGGAGACCTTATTGCAGCGCTTCAAGATACAACGGGATCTTATCAAAAAGACAGAGTTTTTACCATGACCTACCCACAGTAACAGCACAAGGGGCAGCAGTTTTAAGCTGAAAAAGGGTAGGTTTAGATTGGACGTAAGGAAGAAATTCTTTACTCTGAGGATGGTGAGACACTGGAACAGGTTTTCCAGAGGGGTTGTAGATGCCCCATCCCTGGAAGTGTTCAAGGTGAGGTTGGGTAGGTCTTTGAGCAACATGATCTAGCTGAAGATGTCCCTGCCCATGGCAGGGGGATCAGAACTACATGATCTTTAAAGGTGCCTTGTGACCCAAACCACTCTATGATTCCATGAATATAACAATCAAGTGTTTCTGACCCTGTCTCATGCTGACTGCAGGTGATGCATACAAGAACAGTGCTCAGATTCTCTTCCCGCCATTCAGTCATCTGCATCTTCCTGAGCCAAAAGTGGGATTTTTTTTAACAAGTGTAATATATCTTGATGGATTTATTTTCTCTGAATTTGTTCGTTCTGAGTCTGCCTAATTTTTTTTATGCATTCAGTATTTGTCTGCAAAATATTGTGTTTTAATTGTTGCATAAGACACATTTTTATTTAATGTTCTTAAGCTTCTCTCTTATGAAAACTTAAAATACCTGATTCATCTTCATACTACTCACAGTCTTCTATTATTCTCTATTACATATGCTGGATTTTGAGGGAGGGGAAGGTGTTTAGTCTAAAGTCCTAGAATACTACACTTACACTTACGTTGTTGAACGAAAGAAAATGCGTTTTTGTGACAACATGTATCCTGTGGGGCTCCTCTCATATTAATATAATAGTATGTCTAGAAACAGAACTCAGTGAGTGGTGTAGCTAAGCAAGAAGGGATGCCTGTAGGTGGTAAAAAGGTGAAAAGGGTTTAAAATAACCACATTACATACAAGCAAACTGGCAAATATAAACACCAAAGGTGGAAGTCAAAGGAGCTGAAGGATAGGGGTTGCATGACTTTTTTTTTGTTTTAAATAACATGCAGTATTTTCCTGGATCTTCATTGACAAGCAAGATGCAGCAAATATCTTGAAAGAAACAAGCTGCAAGCTGTGGAATCTGTAGTAAAAAGATAAGTACAAAGTACTGAGCTGTATTAAAAAAAAAAAACCAAACAAACAAGCAAAAAAAGGAGTCTGTCTTAGTTTTTTACTTCGTAGTATGTGACTTGGCATTCTGAGAGTGTAGATGGGAGGAGTATAGAAATGTAGCATACTTTTTCCAAAGTCATGAAAGGTCACAACTGTTCTCAGGTTGCCTTGAGCTGAGAATTGTTGCAGAACTACAGTGTTCTAAATATTATAGTACTGGCATCCTTTCCAAATGTTTCAAAGTAATTACAGGAGGAGCATTTAGTCTTCTAATGACAAAATTGCTTTGGTTATGGGATTTTCTTAAACTGAAATTCAATACAGTGGCAGAAACAGTTTAGCAACAAACTGTGTTGGTGAAAACAAACATTTGCCATGGTGATGGTAGCATAAAAATAAAAGTGTCAATATACTGTTCCTGAACTTGATGCCTAAGGAATGTGCAATCTACCTGTTCAGATAAATTGCCAATGGAGAATAACCTGGTAAATACGTCTCAGTAAAACAAGTCCTTTCTGCCTGACCTGTGAGCAGCAAGGCGTGACTTCATCATTACTTCTAAAATAAAATGGGAAGGGGAACCATTTCGAGTACCAACTTTGCTCATAATTGCCAGGTAAAATAGGTTTATAATGAGCTATTTTTATGCTATAAACTTCAAGAAGAAAATGTAAGCTTTAAAGTCTTCAAAGAAGAATGTTACTAAAGCTGTATTTCCATATTAGATTATATGTGTCATCAATACAGATGCACTCTCTTGAGAATATTGGGTTTTGCCATCCCCTCTTTCACTCCCTATCGTCAGAAATTGGAGCATATAGAACAGAAAATGAATTGGCTGAGCTTTCTTGTTCATAAAATGCCAGAAAAGTGAATTGAGTGATATGGCACATCTTCAACAGCTTGATAGTATTTTTTTCTTTTTTAAAGCATACTTAGATCTGCACTAAGCCAACCTCCTTGTTCTTCCATTACCACCTGGTGTGAGGGAAAGACAAGAAGCATATTCAAGATCTCATTTCAACAGCTTCCTGACTGTAACTTAAATTTTGGAGTACTAAGCTCCACGTGATTTTGGAGCTGGTAGATGAAATAAATCAATTCTTCCTGTTTTAATATATTAAAAACCTTTTAATGGCAGTGGTGATTATTGAAAAAGCTAACTATATATGGAATGTGATGTTGTGTTCTAAGAAGAATATTAATTTCAAGTGTAACAGTGTTATTATTGGGGGTTACACTGTGGAGAGCCAGGAGTTGGAGTTGGTGATGCTTGTGGGTCCCTTCCAGTTCTGGATGTTCTATGATTATTGGAAAACAACTTTTTTTTTCCAGTGTTCAATGACTTTTAATGGATAAATTTAATAAAATTTAATGGATAGTTAATAAAAGTTGCTTGATTTATATGCTATAGCATAGTAGCTTTGGAAGTAGTCAGGACTGCATAATAAAGTGTAATTTTTATAATTAATATTTTGCTCTGGTTATGACACTTTCACCAAGACAGTAACTCTGGACATCTGTAGTCTCTTGAGAAATGTAGCATCAGAGCACATGCTTAGGTTAGTTTGGGATATGGTTATGCAGTTATATTGATTTCTGTATGCATCCATTCCTAACAGTGGAGTTTCCACGGATGTTTAATGCTGCTGAGAGTTGATAGCAGTCATACACCTTGATCAGTTGGTCATCGGGAAAACTGTATCAGCCCAACATGCATATTTAATCTTCACAGATTGGCAGACTAGTACTATTTTGTTGTAAAGAGAGAATTACCAGTTAATATCTTCCTGCCAAAAAAACCCTTGGGATACATGTTAAGTACAAGCCTGAGTTTCCTTAATTACAGTTTTGAGTGAGGATGTGACCATTTTTCCCTTGAGAAAAATACTGAAGTTTGGGAAATATGGGCCTTGATTTTCTTGTTTCTTTGGTCATCAGGACATGACTGACAAAAGCATGAAGCTTTTCAGTTTGTTCTGATCCAAAAAAAACAAGACTAGGTAAACAGTTTTATAGTGTTAACAGTGTTACAGAAAATGTCAGAACTTCTGTGGGTTTGGATCTTACAGATTTATGTGGCCCTTCTTTTGTGATTCTATAATACGTAGTTTTGTTGGTCCTTGCCTGATGAAGGCTGTAACAAAGTTTCAGTTTTTACATCTTTAATAAACAATTTATTTTTAATATTGGTCAGCCTATTCACCCATAGGCTGTTAATAAAACCAAACTTGTGGCTCACAGTAAGTTTAGTCTTACTGTGTAAGATCTTTAAAAATGTTTTATGAATCTTGGGTTTTTCCTGATAATATCCTTTAAATTCCATTTAATCATTAATTGCCTTTTTTTTTTTTTTTGCATATTTACTTTTATCTTGATCAACATATATTTCATATAGCCAAAATATTTACATCAAGGACATTCATTAACCTTCTAGTCAAGTGAAAAATATGTAAGATGGCTAAAGCATAGTCAAAATCCCATAACACCCAACCAAAAAAGCTCCCAACCCTACCTCCCAAAATCCAAATAGCATACTGGAACCTTAACTTTTTTTTTTTTTTTTTTTTTTTTTTATTTTATGTTAGCCTACTTCTGTCCTTTCAAGATTCAGTTATTACTACTTCATGACAATACTCAGAAATTGAATGGAGATGCAAAAAATGACACTTTCTGAGTGTGTGTTTTTGTTTCCATATGGCAGAAGTGTGTAAGACAGGCATTTGATTTTTGTTTTGTTTTGGGATTTTTGTTTTGTTTTGTTTCATTTTGTCAGGTATTGAGCTCCTCTAGTCAGACTGTGGAAATTGACAGTCCACAGGTTTCTTTCTAGTCCTATCCCTGTTTAAGAGTTAGAGGGAAGAGTTGAAGGAAAGAACTGGCTCACATTCTGTTGTGGCTGTAAGCTGTAGAATAATCTGAGAATTGGGGCAAGGAGATGGGGGAGAGGGAGATGTTCCATAAAAGTAAATCTAAGAATCTCACTTTCTTACATCTGCTACTAGTTTCCATGCAATGTGTCTGATACCTTGCAGCACAGCTGGTGCTTGGGTTTTCAGTTGTTGCTCTAAGTATCAGCATGCAGGAAACTCTTGTGTTCATCTGCAGAGAAGTGTTCTTGGACACTCACCCTAAATATAATTTTCTTTTTGACTATTTATTCAATGATGATGAAAATCAAGGTTTTTTTGGAAGGGTCTCTTTTCTTTAGTACAAGGGTATTTTTCTGATCCCATCTCCTTCTTTAGAATGCTTAATAAATTAACCATATTTTCTTTTCATTTGAAGTCACAGTATCCAAAACAACCAGAGACATTGCCATGTGGTTGTTCAAGACTAAATTTTGTGAAACTGTAGCTCTGTGTTTGATTTTTACGTTGATTTTGTATGGGTCTTTCTGTGTTGTATTTGTGGTCGCTCTTTCCTGTTTAATAAAGTAATAAAAAATAAACTTGCTTTCAGTTTAATGAAAGGTACTACCAGCTGGGAGAACTTATTTTCTGGCTCAGAGTACTGAAGTGCCTTCAGGTTGTCCTAAAGCACTTGGGTAAAGCCTTCCATTTTTGAAAAAACATTAAAGTAACTTGGTGAAACTTCTGGGGCACTGGTTTTGTTTTGTGTTACCAATAAGATTCTTGCACTAAAGGAAACAGACTTCGTTTTTTTTAAGATGCTTAAATCCCTCAAAATTTGTTGCCTTAAATTTCACTCTTGAAGTGGTACTTTTAACAGATGTTAAACTTAGTTATTATTCTATTCAGTAATTTTTTAACACACTGAGAGTGAGGAAGCTTTTGAAGAAGAGTAAAACAAGTTCCTACAAATCTTGCCAAGGTTAGCCATGGACAAAAGATAGAAACTTCCTGCAGTGCCCCTGTAGGAGGTAGAAAAGACAGATGTCTATTTGATGCTGCAGTTTGCACTGGATATTTTCTGCTTGTAGTAGCATCTGGACACGATGCTGTGAATTGTGATGACCCAAATTTCTTGTAGTAGTTGGGTGAATCCAATTCCTCTCCTTACTCCAAAGTGATCTTCTCTGCAGAATGTGTGGGTCCCATGTATCAGTGCTTGCAATTTCTGTTCTGAGGAATTCCTCTTTTGTCACATATTCTTTCTTCATAAATCTTTATTAACCACTGCTTAGAAGAGAGAGCAGAATTGTCAGCATACTGCATCTTTACATCTTCTGTGTAAATATTTAAATTCAGTATTGTCTTCACATATATGTAATTTTAAAATATGATTTGTGCTTCTTTCTTCAGCATGAAACCTGCTTCATAGTAGATTTTTTTAAAAAAAAATTGAGGATCTCTAACTATATTGACACTGACTTTTAAAAATGTTTAAATTTTGGCTATATCTTAATCAAAGCATTATATTTTATTATATTATGTAGACATGTTATTATAAGTATATTGTATTATAAATAAATATATAACGTATATGGATATTATGTTATTATAAATTATCTGTATGTCTTTGTGGAAAAAGAATATTAAAGGATGTTTTCAAGCTTACAGTACCTGTTGTATGCAGGGCAAGGGAAGATGAGAAAGTTCTTTTTCCCATTGCTTTGCATCAATGAGTTGTTAATGGGTGAGTTGCTGCATCAGCTCTGGTGCCTGTAGAGCTTTGGAGCTCTGCAGGCTGACTTGTAGTAATATGCATTGAATTATGGTTGCCAACTACAACATTCTCTTTGGTTTTTAGAATACACAGTTGAACTAATTTTCTTTTTTGCAGCATTAGCCACTGTGGCTCTAGGTACTTTTTGCAAAGTGTTTCTCAGATTTTGCAGTAAGGTGCACCCTACTGAGATAACTCTGTCATTGATGCTCTCATCTTTTGGACTGCTAAACTTTGGTTGCACAACAGCAACCGGAAATACATGAAATTTTTCTGAGGAACTATGTACCAGAACTTTGAAGTGTCCTTTTCTTAGTCCTAAATTTCTCTTCTTTCCAAGATCCAATTTTCTAATGCTTTGCTCTCATGATTTCTGTAGATCATTAAAGTAATTTTTTTTCCCTTTTGCCCTATTTGCCTCAGAGAGTAGTCTTTCATGCTTCCTACTTCAGGTGAACAAGAATAGGAAAGCAGATGTAGTGTGTGGTAAAAGGAAATTGGTTTGACCTATAATGGATGGCCAAGCCTAATAACCAGTGGTCAGTCACTCTGTAGAAAAGTACTTTTTAGGTACCATGCATTAGCTTTCTTAAATCATTCAAGTGCTGTTACAGTTTTGCAAATTAATTTTTAACCGAAAATGTGATTGACGTGTGTGTGTGTGTGTGTGTGTATTATGTGGCTTCATAGTAGTTATTTAAAGTTGTTGAATTTTCTTGCGTGAATGTGTTACAGAGTCGTGTAGGGGAAAGTATGTGTGAGTTTTAATTGGTAAGATGCAATTTTACTGCAAAATTGGAAAGCTGAGCAAGTGATGCTGAAGAATAAAGGATGTGCAATCATTTATCTTGATAATTCCATATCTTGTGTTAATAAGTAATGCATTTACTTAATGGCTCAAATGGGAAAGATTAGTGACTAAGTTCATGCAGGTTCTTCTGTTTGAGAAGCTTAAAAATTTTCTATTCCATCATAATCATATTTTTAATATTGCAATAAGTGAGACTCCTAGTGCACTTGGTTTGTAAAATAAATACTATATCAGGTTTCCTTGCTGTTTGCGTTTTGTCCTGTGGTCAAATAAATGGTTACTATCCAAAAGGAACAGAGGACTTAGGCTTGAGGGGAAATGAAGTGCAACTGAGTATCAATGTTATTTTGTAACATTTGCTTGTAACTTAACTTTATATCCTGATAGTATGTACAGTAAAGCTCAGTCATACACAAGTTCAGTGATGATTTTGTTAATGGAGATATTTCACAATTTCAGAAATCATTATTAAAGAAATGATGGGAAGTTGAGAAAACTTTTTCTCTTCCAAAAGCAGGAGTCGGTGTGTGGTGACTGCTTTCACAGCTCATACAGAATAACATAGATGAACTGAAGTGTGACTTTGTTCCCTCACGTAGTGATTTGTTTAGACCTCTTTTCTGAAACCTGTGCTGAAACATGAGAGCTCTTGTTACTGAAAGGTTTGATTATGAATGGCGAAGTGTAGTGATATCAGGTCTTGTGGTTTGGAGTATGTCAGGAAGAAGCAATGTCAAGTGATCTCATGATTGTAGCAGCGTTTCTGGAACGCTTTAAATAGCATTTAAAGCCTCTAGTAAGACATTGAAAGGAATATTTTTAATAAGCCTTTTTTTCTCCATCTAGAAAGTGTCAAGAGATCATTCTGTTCCTGTACGGATAACATTATCTCAACTACCTGTTTTTTATAGTAAGCAGGTTTGTTTGTTGGGTTTGGCTTTTTTTTCAAATAAGAAGCCAGTTTAGACCTAGATCCTCTCAACTGAAAAATCCTCACTGTTTTAAACTTTTAGAAGTTGCCCTCATTTAATTTAGTAGGCTGCTGACAAACTCATATCAACATTTAAGTTTTCTCAGTATCTTTTCTTTGGTTAAGAAATAATTAAAGATTTAAGAAATAATTAAATTCTCTTATCTTCCCTTTATATTCCCTTTATTTTTCTTCCTCTTTAATAAGTACAAGTGATGTAAAAGTTAAAGCCCCTAGGGATCCATAGAATTCTAAAGATAGTTTCAAAAAATCCCATACAACTCAAGACTATAACAGACTCACTTTGAGATTTTGGGCATGTTCTGTCAGTTGTTTTGTGAAAATTTTCTGATTTTTCTTCAGGAGATAAGATATGTCAACTGGTCTAAAATACACTCCTATTATTCTCAAAGAACAAATACTTTTATGTTTAACAGCTTTAAAATGAGAATAGATACATTTCTACCGCGTGTACTACTAGTGTGCTAGCTTGTTGGGATGCTCTCGCAGGAGTTCAAAACAAAAATTAAGTCCAGTAATTACATTGTTGAACTTCCCAGTGTTTTCTGATAGCTATGTAAATATCTGACAAAGAATAGTTATCATATATGTGTGCTTTCGTCAGTTATTCTTTTACCTCAAAAAATTAGATTTGCTTATTGAATGGTGTGGCGTGATTCTTCAAATAAGGCAATTTTTATGGCATTTTGAGAGCTTCAGAATCTTCTGTTCTGAATTTAGTAAGTGGAATTCAAGGGAAGGGAGTTTAAAATAGTGACTCCATGAGACTAATTTAAAGAAGAAAAATCAACATTCATATTAGAAAATGTTATAACTAGTTAATGCTATCTAAAGAGCAGTCATCTAATTACTGTTTAACTGAAACCATGTTGGGAATGTAATTGTCTGCCTGAGCAACCTTATTTGGCATTGTCCCCTTTGTATTTTTATTGTCATTTTTATGGTTATTGTGAAGAATTTTTACCTAAATGTGTCACTGTATTATGTTTAATAACTAGATTAAGGTTGTAGCTCAGTAGTGTTTATCCTGTGTTCCAAGATATGTCCTGTCCTCACATGGGAGAAGGAAAGTTCAGAACAGGTGAAGTGTGTGTCAGCAGTGGTACTTGATATCCTGAAGAAGTATCAGAAGACCCTTGTGTGGCTGGTCATCTCATGACTTGGACAATGGAAGTTGGTTCATATTGAATCAGCAAAGTAGACTGGATTTTTAGTAATGCTGAACAGGCTTCTCTATAAATGTGGATTGGGCATATCCTAGAATTCTATCCTGGATATTAACCAGTAGTCATGGGGTGAGAAAAGTAGTCATCCTCCTCAGGGTTCAAGTGCTTCAATTCAGATCTTACTTGAAAAGCCTTGGTTTGGCAGCCCAGGGAAAGGTTGCATTGAAACTTTAATGTCAATTCAAGAAAATCAGTGAGAAAGAGATAATTATCCTCTTCAGCTGAGTTCTGACCACAGACTCATTAGGTCTCAGGACTTCTTTGCTCCAATAGGACTTTGTGACATAGATGGAGTCATTCTTCTAACATACAGTAATAAAGAAGTATAATTCTTAATAATGTACTCAAAAATGTGACTGATAATGAAAATAGAACAGGAGGCTGCAGTAGGCCATAATATCTGTTATATCTTTAACTTTGGTACTGATCATTCACAGACTCTTCATTTATGGTGCTGCTCTGTGAATTAAAGGAGTTTGCACCTTGGGTATATTTAACAGACGGAGAGTGGATTGTGCTCTGCAAAAGACCACATGTTGAGCAAGTTCTTCCTTTTTGTTTACCTTTGGCTCACCAGAAAGTGCAACTGGTTTTCAACACAAGCAATCATATTATCATATTAGGATAAGCATTAGATATAAAAAAAAAAATTATTAGCCTTTTTTTGGCTCTGGCTATTTATAGCACTTAGGGTCTCAACAGCTTAACAGCCTGACAAGGAGTTTCCCCATTACTAGCACTTTCTTTGGAAGCTCTAGTATCCTCTTCAGCCACTGATAGACCAAAGTACTTGATACTACTCTTTGCATTTATATCATGATGTTCTTCTTACCCTGTCATATTCTCCCTCAAGGATTATCATGAGTGCTTTTCTTTCCCATTAAAGTATGGGAAATAAATATATTTCCAGTACATTTCTATTCTGAAAAGAAGGAGTTGGTTCTGTCCTGAACATATGGGGACTCTGCACTCAAGGTTAAGCCTGTAGTTATTTTTCTTTTGCTGCAGATACCAAGATTCTTTTAGAATTCTTTTGTTTGTTTTACTATCTGTCCAGCAGCAAGTGGGGTTCAAACACTATCTCTTATGGGCTTGTCCTTGCTTATTTCAGAGAACTGAAAACTCTCAGCATCTGTCAGTATTTGTGGCCTTCTTAAGAAGACAAGGAATTCATATTTATTCATATCTAGGCAGATCAGATGCAACTTCCAGTTATAAACCAAGGGAGATAACTGGGAAAATTTGGTCGGTGCTTCAGGTGAAAATAACCTGGTACTGAGCTAGGCAGAAAACAGATTCATTCTATTTCATGTAGCCAGCAGTGGCCTTTAGATGACAAGTCAAGTCACTTTGGAAGGTTCTCTGTATATTGTGTTCTTCAGTCCTAACCTATTTGCCTGTATGTGGTGGTGTTAGGTTTCATCTCTGGCTGGTAGCATGGTGTTACACAAGATAGGCTGTCCAAGCATCTATTGCCCCTCAGCACTGATGTGAAAAAGGTAGGCATTGTCCCATGGTGGGTTGTGTGTCAGCTCACTCAGTAGCTGGGCAGTTTAGGCTTCAGAGGCAGCGTTCTTCCCAGTCTTATCCCCATTGGTGGTGTCTGTTATGGATGCTGCAGAAGTCATTAAACCCCATTAAAATATCTCTGAATCGTGTTATCCCTGAGGAATTTCTATGTTTTAAATGAATGCTTCAATGCTGAGGACTTTCAAGTCTTAAAATACTGTATTCTGCTCTAAAGAATTCTGGTTGCCTGTTAGTATTTCCTTATTGAGAGAGTGTATTTCCTTTAATTTCACGGTTGTATGAAGGCACTGAATTTTTGAAAATGGCAGCATTTTGTCCCATTCCTGTTACTGGCAGGGCTGGCATTCAGTGTTGTCATATTGTGGCTGGAAGTCATATCTCTGTGTCAGATTTAGTCTATTATGTGTATTTTCTAGGACTGTATAGTACCAGCTTTTAAAACAAACATAATATTACTCTGCCATTCAAGAAACTATACTTCCTACCTATATTGGAATAGTTTCTTTTGCTTTAATATCAAGACAGTAATCCAGATTTCCTTAGATCAAGAAAACCAATGACATCAATGGACTTAGGCAACGAAGCTGAATTCTTCGTTTGTCAAGTCAGTCTTAGAATTTCATTTGATCCCTTCCAGTGATCAGCCACCCTCTCAGTGAAGAGCCTTTTCTTAATGTCCAACCTGAGCTCCCCCTGGTGCAGATTCATGCCATTCCCTCATGTCCTATCACTGGTCACCAGAAAGAGGAGAGAGGAGATCAGCGCCTCTCCCTCCACTGCCTCCCTTGAGGAAGGTGCAGACTGTGTGGAGGTCACCCCTCAGCCTTCTCTTCTCCCAGCTGAGCAAACCAAGTGATCTCAGCCGCTCCTTGTAAATCTTGCCCTCAAGACTTTTCATCATCTTGGTCCCCTCCTCTGGACACACTCTGATAGTTTGATGTCCTTCCTACATTGAGGCACCCAAAGCAGCACAGAGTGCTCGAGGTGGGGCTGCAGCAGTGCAGAGCAGGGCGGGACAGTCACTTCCCTCGCTTGCTCACTGCACTCTGCTGGGTGCACCCCAGGACACAGCTGGCTCTTTTGGCTGCCAGGGCACACTATTGACTCATATATGGCTTGCCATCAACCCAAACACCACATCTCTTTCCTCGGGGCTGCTCTTGCTTCTTGTCCCCCCATTTGTACATCGAACCAGTATTACCCCATCCTGGGTAGAGAATCCTGCAAAACAACAATCCCAAGAAAACTTTGGTGTGTTATCTTGTTCAAGTCTAGTCCTAAGTTTCTTTTTCATTGCAAAAGTTCCTTTCTGGCTCGATGTTGATTCAAGACAGATTGTAAGAGAAGTGACAATTCTGTGAGTGCCATAAAGCAACTTTTTAATTTGCTAATTGTAGTTTTGTGAATGCATATATAGTTCAAAGGTTATTAGAGAGACATTAATTGGCAATTGACTGAACAATATTTCTGTGTAAAATTTTGTCTATCTCAGCTTTTAAGAAAAAGAATACATTTGTTAAACTAGTTAATTTTTCTTAGTATCAGTCAGTAATTTGCAGTCTTGTGCTATTTTAATGACAAATTACATTAAATAAAGCTAGCAGGTAGGTAGCACTTCAGGAAAAGCACAATATTTTGTTTGTGGCTTCCCTTAACATTAGGTGGATTTTTGTCTTATAAAATGTATAAAGTTTATTTGTGCATTTCACTTATTGAAATGACTAATAAAAGGTACAAACAATTTGTATTTTACAGGTCAACAGCAAGGACAGGATGGAGTAAAAGTACAGCAAGCCACAATAGCTCCTGTAACCGTAGCAGTAGGTGGCATTGCTAATGCAGCAATTGGTGCTGTTAGTCCCGATCAGATAACACAAGTGCAGCTGCAACAAGCTCAACAAGCTTCTGACCAGGAAGTGCAGCCTGGCAAGAGACTGAGAAGAGTTGCCTGCTCGTGTCCTAATTGCAGAGAGGGAGAAGGAAGGTAAATGTAACTTTTATCAGTATGTATTTAAGCATTTTATAGCTTGCCTCATTTGGGAGTGAGATTGTCCTATATTGCCCAGATTTTTAATGCTTTCTATTAGAAAGTACATTTGTGTGGGTTTTTTTAGGGATTAAAATTGTCTCTATTACCATGAAATGTTTCTCCTAATAGCTGGTAATGTTTTAGAATATAACTACTTAGCTGTTTAAATATGATCTTTTTAGAGGCAGCAATGAGCCAGGAAAAAAGAAACAGCATATCTGCCATATTGAAGGATGTGGAAAAGTTTATGGCAAGACATCTCATCTTCGAGCACATCTGCGCTGGCATACTGGTGAAAGACCATTTGTATGCAACTGGATTTTTTGTGGCAAGCGATTCACAAGGAGTGATGAGTTACAAAGGCATAGAAGAACCCACACAGGTTGGTCATCCCTCTCTGTAGCCATAGTACAGCAAGTCTGTAGTGGCCATAGTTAAACAATGGTATCAAAGTTCTCACTTACTAAGTTACCTGAAAATTACTTGTAAATGTAAATAAAGTAACTTTAAAACAAGGAAGCGGTGGATTCCAGTTTTCATTAATTTAAGCTGACTGTGAAATCGTATAAATAAAAAGGGATCTGTTCCAACTGTTCTTTTGTATGTGGGCTAGAAAAAGATGACCATTTCATCACAGATAGCTGGTGCACATTAGCTAGTGCCTGATCTAAATGTAACAAACTTAGGTCAGGCATGTAGGATTGGCCATGGACCATGGTCGTTGTTTCCTCACTTCGATTAGCTCAGTCCTTAAGAAATTATTAACCTAGTCCATACATTAGATTTGGTCTTCCTGGGAAATTTCTTAAGAGTTTCAAGTGGGAACTGACAAAGCAAATTCTCTTAACAGTTCAGAATGGAAAAGCCAACCTTTTAAAAGCTGAAAATTTTATCAGCCTTCATATTTTTAGCCCCAGGAGAGTGTCTCCTCCTCCCCCGGCTTATAGCACCTGATGTCTAAGCACTAACTACATTTGAACAGTGACAGGACCTTTTAGTATACTGAATTTGTCTCTCTTGATATAGATTTCATACATCTTCATG
Source organism: Pachycephala philippinensis (assembly GCA_013397055.1). Taxonomy (NCBI): domain Eukaryota; kingdom Metazoa; phylum Chordata; class Aves; order Passeriformes; genus Pachycephala; species Pachycephala philippinensis. Next base: position 22,656 of record VWZT01013267.1, read on the forward strand.
GAGCATTTTCTGAATGTTTCTGAATTTGCTTCCCATCACTGTAATCTAAATAACAAAAGTATTCTAGAAAAATGCTACCAAGTTGTTCTGTGAGGGCTTTTACCTCCCTCACTCTGTAGGTTTATGGAAGTTTATGAAAATTCTCTGACGTCCTGAAATTCCAGCTTCTCAGCAGATAATCACAGCATAGCAAACACTTGTTGAGAACATTTTAGTAGTGAAGAGTAGATGGCCAAAAGCCTGTGACTGAACAGAACACACCTGGAAATGAGTCAGATAGAAAAGGAAACATTGTGTCCTTTTAAAGACACTTTGAATGATGAATAGAATAGAGTGAGATTCAAATGATCAAGCAGTGTTGAGTGCTCTCTTTCAGTAACGTTTTGGTTTTGTTCTTCTTTTTAAAAAGGTGAAAAGAGATTTGAGTGCCCAGAATGTTCTAAAAGGTTTATGCGAAGTGACCATCTCTCGAAACATGTCAAAACTCATCAGAACAAGAAGGGTGGTGGAACAGCCCTTGCTATTGTTACCTCAGGAGAACTGGACTCTTCAGTTACTGAGGTTCTTGGTTCTCCAAGAATTGTCACTGTTGCTGCCATTTCTCAAGATTCAAACCCAGCAACCCCTAATGTTTCAACAAACATGGAAGAATTCTGAAAGGATCATTTATATGGACACCTAGTGCTGCACTTAAGTTTACATACCTTTCAGGATATGGAAGTGGGCTGGTAAAGTGGATTACAGAGCAGGAAATCTTTCTTTCAGTCATGACTTCTGTAAGTGTTCCAGGTTGGAGGGTCAGCATGGGAAGTGTACACCGGTGCAACAAGACAAAAATTTCAAAAATACAAACAGCGCAAATTGATGACCGGATAAACAGATGGAGGAATAATATTTCCATACTGTACTTTTTTAGTTATATGTCTGTATATTCTGTAATGATTTTAAGTGAACTTTACCCCCCTATTTTAGCACTGTATGTTAACGTGTTTATAAAATCAGATAGTATCAATGTAAAACTGGATGGACCTTGGCTAGGATTAATACCATTTGATGAAGGCACTTTGTTTTCAAGCTAAATTAGTAATATTTTCATAAGAGCATCCTTTTCCCATAAGGCACAGCAAAACAGAACACAGGATGAACAACAGTGGATATATTTGGGGTTTTTGCTCAGTCCATACAACACATCAGTTAATTTTGGCCATCTTTTCTCAAGTTTTGGAATTACTCGAATAGCAGCTGTGTGATGCATGCTGCAAAGGGGTTCTGAGGTGGGCCTCAGATTAATTCTGACTACTACATTATAGTAGTGTGTATAAACGACAATCAGTGAGTTGTAAGTCTTCTCTTCACGTGGAGAGCTAGGGTTGCATAGAATTAGTGTAAACAGTAGGAAAGATAAAACCATAGAAAGATATTAACATAAGATTTACAAAAGTACTGGTACCTTTATGTAGAATGAAAAAAAAAAATTGTGTCAATTTTTGGTAATACATTTCATTTTATATTTCCCTGCCCGTGGCAAGGAGGTTGGAACTAGATGATCTTTAAGGTCCCTTCCAACCCAAACCATTCTGTGGTTCTATGATTCTGTATTTTAAAACATCTGTGGCCCATTTCTAACTCATAGATAACTTGAATCTTAAAAACTCGACCTTAGGTGTTTGAATGTTTTAATTTTGTTAGAATTCATGGAAATTAATCAGACAATTGAGTGTTGTAGTTCATTCTCCAATATCTCCTCTCTGTAAATACTAGTTTATTATGTTGTGGTTAATGTGCTGAGTTCTTTGTGCTTTGACTTAATAGCCAAAGAAAAAAAAAAAATTTTTTAATAAAAAAAGAAGTAAGTAAACATTTTCTCTTTTCCCCTAAATATTACTGTCCCTTTTTTCTCTTCAAGGATAATATGTAGGCTGGTAATAAATATCTGTTACCTATCAAGTCTTTATATTGAGCCTCCAACTACAAAACAAACTGGGAAAAGAGAAATATTGTTATCTTTTTGGGACATGACTTCTGGTTTCAAAGGTTTGGTTACATTTTTCAGATGTGACAGTGAATATAGAGAAAATGTAAAAAAAAAAAAAAAGAAAAAGGAAAAAACAACAAAAATTTCATTTTCTATGTGAAAATTCCAGTAGGTACAAGGAGGAAAGATGGCCAAATATTTCATACTCAGGATTTTTAATTACTTCCCCTAGGCATAAATGTAACTTTTTACATCTACAGTCATTTGTTAATAAATTCTCATGACCAGTTTTTAAGGAGATTTATACACCAAAATATTTTTAATGTAACTAAAGGAAGTACAGTGCAAGAAGAAAAGACATTTTTCTTTCCCCTGAAAATTATGAAAGGAAGAATATTGTCTGTGGTAGCTGTTGGTTAGTGAGACATAACAGGTACCCTGTGCATTCCCTAAAGAGCATATACTTCTCATCTGAACAATTTATCAATCTTGTGGTGTTTTCTGTATTTTTGAAGTAAAAGAAATACCATTGTTTACACTGTGTACACTTTAGGCCAGCCCTTTGTAGCAAAATATTAAGCTGAGGGTATTTTATACTTTCAGTTTACATAAAAAGCTTTGAGATTAAAGAAAAACAATTTTACACTGTGGTTATAAATTTCAAGTTTCTTAAAGCTTTTTTAGACTTGTAACAGAGTCTTTAAATTTTAGTTGGGTTTTGTACATTATTTTGTATATTTTATTTAAAGTACTCTTAACTGATGTATCTGGATTTAAAACATCAGAATCAATTAGGTGTTACATTTAATACAGATGGACATTAGGTAGTATTAACTGTTAATTTTATTATATAGGAAATGAAATGTCAAAGATATATTTTATCATTATGCTTCACAATCAGTGCTCTACATTACTTTATGCAAAGAACTTTCCTAATGTTAATATCATATTTCCTAAAAGTTAACAGTTTTGTAAACTGAAGTTACAAGCATTCTGCACAACCATTTCATGTGTAATTTTTTCATGCATACTTATGTATGCAGATAGGAAACTGAAGTAATTTTTAATCTGCAATGAATCCCTATTATAGATGTATCCAAATCTAAATCTGGTTGGCTTCATAGCATCTCAAGTACATTAACTTGTGTTAGCAGGTGCACATTTTACCACTGGAATTAGAAACATTCTGCCAGTCTGTTCTGCATACCATTCTGAATCCACTTTTCTGTCTTAAAAGGATCGTAAATTTCAATGTCCTTTATTTGACTCAGTGGGATATAGCTGTTGTAAGTAATAGGGCACAGATGTGCAGTAGTATCTTGTTTAATGGCATTTCACTGTTCATTCCCTTTGCCACCGTTAAAAATTTTGCTTTATTGTAATTATCAGTGCAAAGTGTATTTACCATGGTAGAACGCCAGTGTTAGAATAGTTTTTTTCTTACAATATACTTTCTTTGGTTAGGTTTGTGTATGTGTTGCCGATTACATTAGCAATTGGTGTTAAGTCATTATTTATCACATTCTTTCACGAGAGCAGTAATAAAAGTGTGTAATCTAGGAGAAAAAGTTAATTTGTCAAAGTTAAGTAAGCATGATGTTTAGGTCCTATTTTTCAATTTTATAACTGTTTTATTGCAACAATATTTGTATTTAAGTCTTCATTTTAATGCCTTGTGGTGTTTTTTTATGCATGTCACTGAATTGTCATCCCGCAAGAATTGATGTGCAGCATAGGGTATTAAATCTACATAATGATTTTGAAACAGAAAAATAGTTGATGGTAAAAATGTAAATGTTTTGCAAAAATTCCTTATAAAAAAAGTTTTGTAGTAATATTTCACTTGTAAATTTTTCTAAAAAAAATGGAAAAGGAAAAAAATGAGAGTAACTTTTCCCCACATCTAGAATTTAGAAATTAATTCTGCCAGCAAAGCCTGTAAGGCATTAATCTGACACTTTTACAATGCTGATTTGTATAATTTTTTGGTGGGTTTGGAACTAAAATCATGTACAAGTTGTTGCCTGCAATAACATTTTGCAAGTAACCTATTAAAATTCCCTTGAGTTTAAAAGGTTTCTTCATTTAATTGCTTACAATATAAAGCAGCAATAAATTATGTTTGTGTGATAATCTGTTCATCAAGAAGAACACTAGAAAACAAACGCTTCTCAATGGGGAAAGGTTGGCAGCAGCTTCTGGATTTGTGTAATTAAGACCTGTACTTGCTGGTCAGCGTTTCCCAACTGGCAGTCTCCCAGCAGGGAATTAAACCAGCAGATTCTAGCTCAGCATGAATTCTGTGGGGTTTGTTCAGCTCTTGCGAATGGAAGCGACGGTTATTCCTGAACACACCAAAGGAATAACCAAAGGGAAAAATTTCCTAAGGTAAGGAATATGTACATACACACACACACACAGAGGTAAAATACAGATTTAGAAAACTGAAGATAATTCAGTTTGACAGAGATGAATAATAGAAGTGTCATTGAATTGCACATAGGGAGTGAATATAGCAATAACTGGAAACCTGAAAGTACTGACTTCAACTCATAGAAAATATATTGAGCTTCTCTTAGTGAAATGTCAACAGGCTCCTGCATTGTGGTATACTAAAATAACTTCCACGGTATGCCAAATTGCTAATGATAATTTTGAACTAATTTTTTTTTTTTTAAATGCTAGAAGGATTTTTATGGTAGACTTTACCATACTTTTGCAGTGAATAAATAGTACTGTTTCACAAAAGAAATACATAGAGAATCACAGGATCATTTAGGTTGGAAAAGACCTTTAACATCGTTGAGCTCAACTGAAAAGCTAACACTGCACATCCCACCACTAAAGTATGTCCCTAACCAGCACATATACACCTAAGAAGGCCACTTTCTTCCGTTTTCCAAAAGATTAATTTAAAATTTGGGACTTCTAACCTTGTACTGCAAAACAGAATCATCTTTCCTAAGAGATATAAAATATGTTATCTTTGTTACATGTTTGATTAAATACCTGTTAAAGTCTCAGTAACCTCTATTTGAATGTCAGGCAAACTAACTGAAGTCAATCTATGTCGTAATTCAAAGTAAATGCATCTGACCAACTAAGATGTCTTTATTGGCCAATTTTTTAGTATTGTGGCACTGTTGTGTTTTGAAGCAAATTCTGTATTACTGGTAAGAGATTAGTCCTCTGCTTACATCATTTCAAATATACAATATCAGAAAACGTAACAAATTCTTACATAAGGACATAAGGATTAGTGTTCATGTTACATTTTACCTTTTTAGTCCTTCAAATGTGATCGTTCTACTCTGGGAAGCATGAAGTGTGGCACCAGATTGAGTATTTCTGTCTGCAACTGTAAATTCACTGCCATTGCTAAAATTTTCTAAAATTACAGTTTATTCCATTAGCTTTATTTTTTGTCCAGCTAGGTAGCAAATATCAGGATGGGGTTTTATCTATATGTAATATTAAGATTTAATTCATATTGTACTTCCTAATGCCTTCCATGCCCCTGCTTACCATTCCTTTCTCCAAAGCCACTTGCATCATTTTCTGATATCCTGAGATTTGTCAATGAAAAGGGAAGTGCTGTGGGGACCTAGAGCTGGCATGTGCTATCTTTGCTTGCTAGAATACCTTCCATGGAGAGAGGACAGCAAGATACCTTTTCTAGAACAGCCTCACTAAAAATAACCAGAGGTTATCACAGGCAGGTGGATTGATGCTGTGCCCAACTTCTGTGGATGTCATGATGGGCACTTCTCTGTTCAGTTTATTATGGTTTGTTGGGTGGTTTTCATAGCAAGTACCAAAAATTACATACTTCTAAATTGCCAGGTCAAGGAACATAGGCATTTCTCTGACTTACGTAAGCAACACTGTGGAATGTAAGATTCAAAATATTCAAAGCTGTATCTATCATTTCTACTTCTGTGTATGGAAAATGCCTAGCCTTGAGCATTTAATAATTTCTTACAACAATATTTCAGCACAACCTTTTAAAAAATAATGTTTCAACTTTTATAGTTTGTCCTAGGAAGGAGAAACTGTTCTTAACTGAAGTGTATTGGAGACCATAAATATTCAGAGATTTCTTTTCCAGATATACATTTTACAGCATTTGGGGAATTATTCACTTTCTCTCTTGTGTCTGTCCCCTCTTGCATCTGTGCTGTATCCTAGCCTAGGTTGCCATTAAGACAACAGTGTCTCACTGCAGTGTCTCACTGCATTTTCAAATGCTATAGCTTGTTATTTGAATAGTCTCTTGCTTCTTGCTAAACACATTGTAGAAACACATAGACCAGACAAAAGAAGTACTCTCTCTTAAGTATTTATATTGGAAAACTCTTTTGGAAAGTACTTCAGTTGAATGAGATCTCTGTTGCATCCCCACATATTATGGAAGCTTAGTCCAAGCTAGAGTTTAAGATAAAAGTTTGCAGGGCAGAGGGTGTTTCTCAAAATATGTTTGTGCTGCTAGTCTACAATTCTGTTAAGCATTAATTTTTATGCTGTTTTAAGTTCAATGCATAGCTTTGTGTCACTTGTATGTATTTTAAAGGAAAGTCTTGGGCCAAATTCCAGAAAGATCCCAATCTCAAAGCTGGCTGACCTTTTGGTGTTGACACATTTTTGAAAGATTTTTGAAACTACTGAAAGCAAGCAGTAGGAGAAGCATACTCTCTATAGAGCTAGACACATTCAGATTTTTTTTAAAAGTAATTGAATTAATGAGGTATTGATTTACTTTCATAGCTAAATTTACTAACTTAAACTGATGCTGATAGGTAATATATGTGCCTGCTAAGTGATGCATATACTTCTTTCAGGACTTAAAGATTATTGAGTTTGTACATCAAAAATTATATAAAACACGGCACTCTTGCTAACTCCTTTTAGTCAGTTCTACTTCAGTCTTACAGATATAGATTCTCTGCTTACAGTTTTAAAAATCTAAGGGATTAATATGCAGAATTACACAGCTGAGTGGAAAAAAGCCAAGGAAGTGAAAGCCAAACCAAGTGAAGTAATTTTTTCTAGTCACACATTTTACTTTTGTACTATTGTAATTTTTGCTTAGGCATGCCAGATTTCATCATCTTATGTCAGTTCCTAATAGGAAACTTCCATCACTAGATGTGGAAGAAGTGTTTCTTTAAAGGAAAACAAAAAAAAGGTAGCTAGAGCATAAACAGGATTCTGGTTAGTGTACCTTTTCTCCCTAAAGTCTTCAGTTTTTATTGACAGCAGTCACTAAAGCCTATTGCTGCTCATAAAGGGAAAAGAAGTCAAGATAATTGAAGGAGGCAAGAATTACCTGAGAGTGGGATGAGAGGGGTGATAAAACACTTAATTAGTAAAAAAAAAAAAAAAAAAAAAAAAAAAAGAGTAAATTACAAAATAGGAGACTGAAGAACTGAAAGAAACCTGAATGGAATCTAAAATGATACTACAGGAACAGGAAAAGCAGTAGTTACCATTAGTAGTTACCATGTTAAACTAGAAGGAGGTGGAGAATAGGTAGGATTTTCTCTTTGCAAATACACATTTTTTTTAATGCTCTTTTGACTTTTGACACAACACTGGTCTTGCACATGGTGCCAGCAGCTTCTTTCTCTCGAATAGAAGTCACAGAGTACTCAGTAGATTCACTATTGAAAGGTCTTTGAATGTGGAAATCCTTGTTAGTGTTTATTTTTCTAAACTGCTGGACTTGCAGACAGAGTAGAATATGGTTAAAAGTAAAGTCACCTGGGAGCTGTGCATGGACATAGTAAATGTCAATCATCCTGGATATTACCATCTGTTTACATTAAGACAAGCCATCAATTTTTACAGATTGTCACAAACCAGAGAGAATTTTCTACTTGCATAGAAAAAATTCAATTTCCCTCAGCTTTTTTTCTCTTCCTCTTTTACAGCAGCATGAAACTACACAAAAATAATGTTGGTAGCCTTGATGGAATAAAAATACTCTGGTTTAAATGGTAAGAACTTAAGATATGAAATGGTCATACATTTAAACTCCTGCTCTTAAATATGAGCAGAACTAATTTCACTGGCATCCAGCATCCATTTACTGAAAACATTCAAATGGTGTAATTCAGATGTATTGTAGTCAATATGACTTTCGCATTAAACACAATCCACACTTCTACATTGGCGTCTATAAGTCTCACTTTTGTTGAAATAAATGCCTGAAGCCTCTTCTGAAACTAAGATTGAAACCTTTGGGTAGCCTTCTATTTTTACACCTGCAGCTTTCAAAAGTAGTTCAGCATTGAGGTTCACCTAGAAGCTGCTATGATTGCTATTTATTATTGCTATTTATCCAGTAATAATGAGTGATCACACACTTGTTCTTCCTTTAGTTGTGACTGTTCATTAGCCTCTATCTTCTGCTTGTTTTAGCACAGTGGTCTGTTAGAATAACACTGTGTTAGAATAACACACTGTTAAAATAAAATTTCTCAGTCTTTTAAGAACTCTAGTCTGTATTAGATTGTTATCTAATTAATTGGTGGTAGCTGACTGATCACGTGGTAATGTGCATGTAAAGAGTAGAGAGCTAGAGAACAATGGAGGATATAAAGAGGCATTACCTGCAAAAATGCTAAATTTAATCCTGTCTCTATTCAATCTCTTCCATTCTCTCAAGTTCTGCTTGTGCCCGGCAGAAAAAAAAAGAAATCATCATCTGTGGTCTTGAGGAGATATCTAGCAAATACAGGAACACATGCAATGAAAAGAAGTTAACTGAAACAAATATTTATTGCAACAAAGCCCTGCCAGTTGGACAGCAATGATATCTGGAGGAAAATCAAAAGTGAAAGTTACTGTGAAAGGTGATAACAGATTTCAAATTTGTCACAGGTTCAGAGAAAGAATTTGAGGATTACATTTTTGTCATACTGAAGAAATAAAAATACAGGTACCACAACAATCTGTATGAATCCCTTCATTTGAATGACTTGACAGAATGTACCATGCGATCTCTCAGCTGAAGTAACTAAACAAAGCTTCCCACAAAGTTTCTACAAGCAGTTTTTAATAAGGATCAGAAAATTGCTTTTTGAAGGTGCCAACCTTTTTCATTTCAGAGAACAAGAGCTTCTATTATACTACTTGCTGAGATCTTAGAGATCAGTATCTTTTTCACATATATCTAGTCAACGGTCACCTTATATCCCCCGAAATTTATTATTATGATTTCAAATTACTGTTGAATATGTCTGTTAACCATCTGTTAATTGCCCTTCTGGCTGGCCAACTAAGAGATTCAAAGATCCACTCTATATATTGTGTTGAATGTGTCTATTCATTGTGCTACAGCTGCAGCAGCTAACTACAAAAATACATCGAAATTTTTTACCCATACTCTTGCTGAAGTGCACTCCTGGAAGAACTTCTGCTGAATATTTGAGATAAGATTTAAAGAAACAAAAGGATTATCAGAAAAGAATAAGGCAAATAAAGCTTGAGGAGGAATTATGTCAGTCACTGAGGTTACAGAAGTCAGAAGAGACTTTGGGCCAACTTTTAGGATTTTTCATCCTTGTTTAATTATAGATCTTTTAAGTTTTCTTTAAAGCATGTTGTATTTGATTTCACCACAAGGACATGGGGAAATTACTTGCCTTCAACAGATGGATAGATAGATAGACAGATAGATAGACAGATAGATAGATAGATAGATGAAATTTTTTCATCAGTGCCTATTTAAATTTGTAGACTCCTCTGGCTGTGACCCAAGAGACAGGTTCATCTCTGGGGAAGCCTGGAAAAACCCCTGCACTTACACCAAGACAGGTGTTTTCTCTGCCGCTCTGTGATTCCAGAAAAGAGCTGTTGTTCAAGCTTGGCAGTGAGGAGCTGTATTGCACAGATCAGTGTCCCCAAAGAGCAAGAGGAGTCAAAAAAAAAAAAAGATTTCTCTTGCTGTTTGCTTGAGAAAGGTGGAAAGTGCTCTGAAAGTTGGTTACATGCTAAATATCGACCAAGTGAAGCATGAAAAGCAAACGGATGGCACTGGCAAGAGAGCCAAACTCCAAGCCCTAGCAACACTACTGAATTCTGGCTGACCCCTGCAGACGGGAAAGTAATCGCCTTCTCTTAGAATATAAGAACAAAGGTGCTCACAGAAAAGAAACCAGGGGAAGAAATGTAATGTTCTCTGTGCTGCAAAATAAGGAGAGTAAAATTCATCAAGGAGCACTACAGTTTTTTGCACAAAGAGAGTAAGCCAGCTCCAAATGTCTGTGGGACAACAGCGTGGCACACGGTGGATTGCTGGGCATTGCCTCACTATTTGTGCTCAGCTCTGGAGAGAGCTGTACATGCAGCAGGGCAGGGCTCTGTGCAGCCAGAGGTACAGGTTCCTTAGGTACATTGGTAGTAGAATTCAACTTGTAGTTCCATACTAGATGTTTTCTTGAAAACAGCTCCATGATCACAGAAGTCTCCAGATGCCCATGCCAAGAGCAGGCACATATTTTATAAGGGTGATATTGCATTAGTCACATGGCAGAAATCAACTTTTTCTGGGATGAGTGGCTGTCTACAGAGATGCTCTACAACCTGGCAGACCACCATGGGCTGGTACAGACATGAGCAGCCTGTAAGGGCCAAACTGAAGAAACCTCAGAGAGAAACCTGTCACACACCAAGTGAAACTGGCTTTCCTTGGGTGTTTTCCTCAGACATTCACAGATATTTTGCTTTCACTGGGTTGAAAATACATATTCTGAAAATATCTGTGTTTCATTTGGGCTTAATCAGATACAGGTAGGCAGCTTTAGCAGCTGTGAAGTTGGGAAGGCAAACATTAGTGACCTGTGTTTTTTTTTGTTTTTGTTTTTTTTTTTTTTTGTTGGTTTTTTTTGTTTGTTTTGTTTTTGTTTTTGTTTTTTTCTGCAAAAAGGAAGCCGAGGAGCAGTTTCAAATCCCGGTAGGAAGTGTTTGTTGCACAGTGAGCCTAACTTCAGAAAGCAGCTGTCCTCCCACCGCCGTAGAAGAGGCGGTTACCACCCTCATGGCCTAAAGTTTAACTAAGAGCTGCCCAAATAAAACCGCTGTGGGCGCATTGCTTCCTCCTGAGCCCCTTGTCGTTGCGTGTCCCCGCAGCAGCGGGAGCGGGATCCGGAGGGACTTGTCCCTGTGATTGTTCTGGAGCCCCGAGCGGGAGCCGGACATTTGTGGTGTGGTTTGTGTGTAACAACTCCCACCGGCCGCGCTGTCCTGGCATCCCCAGGGCACGCTGGGGAGCAGGTACGGGCAGGCAACAAACAGTTAACTTATGGCACTTCTGTACACATTTGCGGAGGGGGATGCCGAGACAGGGATTCGTATTTCACACGTTCCCGGCGGCGCGGGGGAGGATGCATCGGTGTTGCTCCGTAGAGATTCGACGCTGTAAGCGGTCACGAATTCCCTCGAATCCCGCCGCGCTGCCGTGCCCTCCGCCGCC
>VWZT01013267.1:34461-134297 GCA_013397055.1 Pachycephala philippinensis
GAGCCCCCTGTCCCCGGCCGAGCCCCCTGTCCCCGGCCGATCCCAGCGCCGCGGTCCCGCAGGAGGCAGCGGCCGGGCAGCGCCGGCGGCCGCCGCGGGTGCCTCCTGCCGGCCCACGGGGGGCTTTCCGCAGGGAATTTCAGAGGGTGTTCTTTCCCCCTCTCCCGGCGTGGGTAGTGGGAAAATGCAGCGGGTTTGTGTTTATTTTCAGTTCCGAAGGGTTTGTTATTTTGAAAACCTGAAGAGCCGTCAGCAACCAAGTCGGTGAGAAGGTCGTTTCTCGATGAAATTTAGTGTCAGCCTGAAACAAAAAAGTTGTTTGATTGGTTTTTTGAGGGAATTGGGGTTGGATAAAACCTCAAACCGATTCCACAGCCTTGATATGACCAGCTGAGCAGGCTCAAAAATTAACTGTTCGTGCACCTTTTCTTTGCATCACCATGAGGTTCCACTTGTATCTCTCATCCAGTAAGCTGGATGCATTTTAAGAATAGTTTAACTCTGATAGAAACCAAGAGGTAGAAGTACTGATGTGCTACAGCGTCAATCTTCTTCCTGATTTCTCCTCCCTTGACTGTGTATGGTTTTGAAGATCTGTGCCATTTACTTTGACAAAGGTCATGGATTTCTCTGCTGTACTGGCTCTGTGACATCTGTGTTGAGAATTAGAAATACAAGAATTGTGTAAAACCTGGTCCCAGTTAAAATCTTTGTAGCAAAGGAGTTGTTTTCATGGCTGTAGCGTCTAACGGGAAAATCTGTGAACACTTTAGTTGTGCAAAGCACAACTCTCCTTCTCCCTCCCATCATATTACCGATGGAGTCATGCTTATGCTATGGTTGGGATTCCTGCTATTTGTTACCTCCAGTTGCTGACCTATGCCATGAGTATGCTGACCTTCTCTGAGGGGATTATTCCTCTGCTGGGGAGTTTTTCTGTCCCTCTTAGCCTTCTGCCTTATACCGTTCAGTGGGCTAACACCTCATTTTAGGAGTCACTTAAAGCTGTATATGCGTGTTGGTGTGACAGAGTGAACCAATCTCTTGTTGGTATGGTCCCAGACCGCACCCAGTTTAGCCTGTACTCAGTAATAGCTGTTGACTTTTTCAGGTAGGCTATAAGCATTTTGCTTCAATGAAAATTTCAGCTCTGTATTTTTGAGCAAGCAGAGAAATTCACAGTAACTTGCAGAGCTGTCAAGTCATGAAATACAGAGCCCTCGCAAAGAAGATTCTGAAAAGTTAGTTTATTTTTGGACGTGAAGACACAATTTACGATGAAATTATGCTGTCAGGAATATTCTTCTAGTTTCCACTAACTTAAGGAGTCAAGTATATACAGTTGAACAGAGTTAGGTCTTTGAGAGTCGTGTCTCATCTCCTAAAGGCAACTTGCTGGTGTCTGGAAGGCAGATCCTGATTCTATATCTCTTAGCTACCAATCAGAATCTCTGGAAGATAAGACTATATGGAGTTTTGGCAGAGCAGAGATGACTAAATGCAATTATGTATATTAAAATATGGAACTGATGAAAGGTGGTATGGCATATCCAGGGATGGTTTTCAAAAGATGATCTATATGATCATATTTCCAAGCCCAGAGGCTTGGAAAAGGTCAGTGAATATCCACAGGGAAGCTGGAAAAGCAAGTTTAGGAGGAAAAACAAGGAATATGTGTGTTTGTGTAGTATAGGTGTTCTGGAAAATATTATTTGGATTTGCAACTTGCCTATTTACATATCATGTTTTCTCCACTCTGTCCAAACAAAACATGCTGAGGTTCTGACTCCTATTATGCATCAGTTTTTGGTGAGCTCTGATAGGCAGCTGAGACTCTCCTCATCTTTAGTCTGTCTAAAGAGAAATGCAACAGTGGTATTGTCAAACCAATAACCTGCATCTCACTTGATTCGGGTGCCTTATGAAGAGGTACAGAAAGCTGTCTGTGCTGGGAGGAGCACCACAGAATTGCTTGGAATGGAGAACAACAGCAAGGACCTTCAGTTTGGGGAGCTGGCTCAGACACTGCTCCAGCACACAGTGGCCTTCATAGAAGAGGTTTTTATATCTAAATACTTGTAACAAAGCAAGAAAAAAAAAAAAAAAGGAAGAAAATAAAAAGAGAATGATATTTTAACTGGCACCAGAGACAACTGATGCAAAATAACTCTTACAAAAGTGCCTCTTTTAAAAAAGTAGCTATCCCACTTCTAATATAATCGTCAGAAATGACTTGTTGCTGGAGGCTTTGTTCTGTGCAGCATGTCACTCTTCCTTTCTTTTTGTTGCCTTTTATATAATGGATGTGACTGCTGTCATCTGAATTGTTTACTGCATGAAAGATATATTCTTCCCTGTGCTCAAGTGTCCAGAGCCATCCTCAGTACAGTCCAAGGTGATGTACTTCTTGTCCAGTGTGTATCATTGTGAAAGATGAGGGATGAGTCACTTCCCTCGTGGGCACTGATGACTAACTGCCTCTCCTTTGGGAGCAACAACGTGGAGCTGCCACACCAGCAGCTGGGCACACAAGGAATCATCACCTCAAATCAGCTCTCTGATGACTATATGATGTAAAAGCAGTTTATTAAGTTGCATGATTAAAGACTTTTACAGCTCATAAAGAAGGAAAGCTCATAAGAAGGTAATAAGAGAAGGAATGTTTAATTTTGCACCAGTCTTCCTAAAATTGTTCTGCTTCTGAAATGTAAACCATGAGAGATTTGTATACAAGATTTCAAAATGTGTCATGTAAGATTTATTAGGATCAAACTATAAAAACAATTACTTGCATGAGATTTTCTTAAAGAAAAGCACCTTCTTTTAGTGTACATGTCATAAAGCTCTTTAGAAACCTTTTGCTTTATTAATATGTAGTAGACACTTAGAATTAGGGTAAGTACAAAATGTTCAGGGTACTTTTTTGTGTTGTAAATGTTCTGTGACTAACACGGAGTATTTAATTTTCAACTTTTCAACTGAGTCTATATGGACACCTTGAAGAAAAAGAAGAGAGAGAGACTGTAAACCAGACTCCTACCTTTGCAATAAAATTTCCCTTCAAATTGCTTTGGAAACTCTGCCTTATAGCAACAGTGGATTTACACTTGGTACAAAAAAGCAACATCACAGATTAAAGGTTTTGTAGTGTTCTTTCCAGGTCCCAAGTCATGCCTGTGGTCCTGATCGTGACTGTTTGGGTCTCTTTTCCAAAATTTTGAGAAACTTTGGCTCATCAAAATAACATGGTTTTAAATGTAAATACTCTAGTTCTGTGGAAATTTTTCTGATGTACAGATACAGGTCCAAATTTTGGTTGGAGGAAGAAGAATGTAGTGGTTCATGTTCATTTGGGAAAACCCAAATTTAAGACCAGGAAAGCCAAACAGGTTTCACAGAACAGTTTTTAGTTATTACTCCTGCATTTTTATGGAAAAAAATTATTTTTCAAGGAGGGAATAAATGTGTGCCATTTATGCTGCAGTATTACAGATACTGTGTATAAATACCAATGGCAATGACAGGAAGATGAAAAGTATTCTTTTTGTCTGCTAGTACTTTGTTAGCAGCGTTCAGATTTCAGGCTGGTCATTATCTTTTCGGTTTGATCTTGAGAGGCAGTGGTTATGAATAGGGGCAGGGATAGAACCACAACTCCCCTGCTGAGACAGAAATCTCTTACTGATTGAAGCCCATGACAAAACTTGCATCAACATCAAAGCAGAAAGACTTCAAGCACAGCAACCTGAATGCATCTGAAATCCACTGTTGGGCAGCTTGGAAAGGTCAAGGTTTTTTTCAAAGATTAGTAGGGAAAAGAAAAAAGACTGAGAGCGAATCACGACTAGCATAAAGAGAAGAGGAAGTTGACAACTAAGTTCACAGTTCATTGCTAAATCTGTGTTTATTAAGGAAGCTACTTTTTGTGAAAACTGATACAGGCATTCAGCTGCCTGAGGTGTTTCTGCTTCAAATAGAATGGGATTATTTTTTTGCTTGATTTGATGTTAGCGAAACAAATATATAAGAGTTGGTTGTCACAAGTGGTATCTGTACCACTATTGTGACTGTTTACTTAACTAGCATATTCTGCAAAGAAAAGACAGAATTTCACAGAAGTAACACCTGCTAAAGTTTGTATCTTTTGTATCTTTTGTAACTTCCAATTTCTGTGTGTTTGTGTTAATTAAAAAAAAAAACAAAACAAAACAACAAAATATTCCTCATCAGAAAGTGTTCAAAATTTTATTTTAAAATGTTTTAAAACCTTTTGCAAAGGATATACTGAAAAAGAAAGAAAATATTTTGACATGAATTTACTGCTTGCTTAGTATATACAGAAGGAGTTTCGTTTATAACTTTGGTATTTAAATCTAGTCTCTAAACTCCAGTGACATCTCATAACATGGCTTTAGTATTCAAAACCAGGAAAAATAACCCCCCACAATGACATTTTTGCTCCTTTTTTCCATACTGGAGCAAATCCAAACCCTATCAGATTTACGAAGTCCATGAGGTTTAAAGAGTTTATTGTGTTAAGGGAGCATAAATTACTTCATAAAGCCACAAATGAACTCGTTAGATTAATGTCTGCCTTATGAGTCTCTAGGGAGCACCCAAGCAGTGTAAGGCATGCCCTCCTCATGGATGAGATGGGAACTGACCAGCATGACAGATCTCAGGAGGCTTTTAGGAGGGGAGGATGGGCTGCTGGGGGAGCAGAGTTCTGCTGCCCTGGAGCAGCTGGTGATGCTCAGGGGCAGGCTAGGATGGAGTCTGAGCTTCAAGGTGCTGGAGAAACTGTTTGCTACTCTATGAGGCCCTAATAAACCAGATTTTGGGAGAAGGATTATTACAGAAGGTTAAAACAGATAAACAGAAATGCTGTGGTTTTCATCCTAGCTTCTCCAGCTTTTTTTTGCCCACTTGCTTACCTGTTGCTTTGCAATTTTAACTCACTTATGTGTATGCTGAGGTTGCTCTTGTGCTGTTCATGTCTTCACTGTCAAAACAAGCTAAACTGCACCATGAGTTTGTAACTCCTTGTGCAAAAGTAAACTTGCATCACTATTTTCTTTATTGCTTCCTTCTGTGTTATTTTTCAGTTTCTTGTTTGTAAGTCACTGGCACAGAAAGGAATCAGTGGGACATATTATGGATGCAGCAGCACATCTTTAGCTGCACAGGACCCTAAAACTGAGTTCATAGCAAGGCTTCATCTCCCTGTATTCTGTAACTCAAAGGTTACTTGTCAGTTTTGATGTCTGACACTGAAAGATGTTTTAAAGTATTTTTGGTGCAATTAGTGCATTTTAAACTGTAATTGTTTTGTCATATTGAAACATGAATTTTCAGGAATTTATATTTTGGGTTTATTAATTTCAAAGGTAAGACTTAAGCTGTCTGTAGAGTCATCAGAATTTGGAATCAGTTGAAGCTATGCTTCCAGGGTACAAAATAGGGTTATTCTGTTGAATTACCTTTTAAATGTGTTTTCAATAGATTGCACTTCTCTGTTGCCTCAAGCATTTCATGTGAACTAAACTCATATCGTTAAAGGCATCTTATTGTTTTTGATGAGACTAACACTAATATCAAAGAATAGCATCAAAAAGGAGAGTGTCACTAGTCATTCAGTTGTGCATCTCTTGCCTGTAGAGACAGCAATATTATGGGCTGTGTTCCAGAGAGCTCACAGCTTAAGCAAACCTAAGTCTTGATTTCAGTTTGTGACTGACTGTGTACAGAGATGATAGATAGTCAGTTGTTGAATAAATGAAGATTTATAATCCTGTCAATAACAGATGATCTGAAGGCTCTGGCCAGGGTCAGCTCCTTGCTCTGTGTCATGGCAGTGAAGCAGATGTGCCAGGCAGAATAGTGTAAGTACTAAATACTCAGCTAAAACTGAGGCAGAACTGATGAATTGGCTTAAGTGAAAGGAAAAAAAATAGAGTGTGGAACAGAATGTAAGCTTTAACGCTCCATTAATGTTTTATTCAAATGCTTTGCTGTGTATCATTAGTTTCTCTTTCTGTAAACACTGGCAAAATGTAATAAAATATATTAAATAAGATCTATTTAATATTTTATGTTTATATTAACTCTCATGTTTATTCAAAAAAAAACAAATTACTATGTAACATTAGGAAATTAAACAGCAGATTTTTCACTTTTGGAATAACTGCAAGGAACCATTCAAAAGATCTAAAGCCAATAATTTTTGAGATGATATTTGAGCATGGTGTTGATTAGTAAATACATCTGAAACGTGATCTGTGTCTTTATAAACAGTCTTTTTAGCTCTGTCTTCAGGATTTTTTCTTAATTTTATTCTAGTCAGAGCTAAATTCCAAATTTCAGTGTTGTTCATTCTCAAAGTGCAAATAGGAATGGGGGTTGAAGAGCTCTGTACTATCATAAGGCAGTATTTGCTTCGAAATTCAGGAGCTGTTTTTGTGTTTTGCAGACAAGACCCTAATTCCAGGACATTGCTACCTGCAGTTGAATCAATGGTGGTCACACCAGATTCATGACTCTGAGTAGGGATTCTGCTGATCCTCTTCTGCATGGTCTTCATCTGAGCCTCCAAACTGAGCTGAACTTCTGGAAAGCAAGAAAAGACAACATTTTATTTAAAAATAAACAAGAGATCTCAGGTATTATTGCAAACATCAAGGAGAACTTTCTTTTGCATTGCCTTTCTCTATGCGCTTGGAAAAATGAGGCACCAAAACGACCTTTTGTTGTTTTGTTTTTGCAAATAATTTATAGTGGTTTTCCAAAGTAATCAGACTTTGCATAAATTACCAAAGAAAAGCTGAGTTAAACACTAGAGGAAGTGGAAGTTAATGTCAAAGGGTTAAAAAGCTGTAAGGGGTTCTGTTGTTCTTGTCCATCTCTTCTAAATTTCTCACACTCTGGAGAAAATGAGTTTGAGAAAGAAGTTTATATTTAGGAAATTATTGCCAAATTTGACCATGAATCAGACACTGTTGATTACTGATAATAATCATAGCTTGTTACAAGTAAAATAGCTCCTTTTAATTGAAAAGGTCACTCAATTTCCAAAGACAAAATGCTGTTGGGAGCTGTGTTTTATCCTCTTCTTTTTCCATGCTTGTTATTCACAGTCCTGTGATGCCATGATGCCAGGCGAGTGAGAATTGTGAAGAATCCAGTTCATTCCCCACTTTCTGGCCTTTCCAAGGATTTCAGCCAGCACGTATCAATCTTTATTTGCTGGTAGGCTTGGGACATATTTATTCATTAATTCTCCAAGTGTACTTGTAAGTTCTATTTTTTTGACATGCGACCATGATCTTCAAATGTTTTGTTTCTCTTTTGTAAAATTATAGCTTCAGTGTTGTCTGGATGAAAATAAAAATTTTAAGATCTTAAAAGCCAAAGAGAGCAGCTGTTACCCTGCTTTTCAGGACATTTTCAAGGAAGTAGAAGATGGTAAGTGTAGAGTGAGTGAGATGTATACTTTGTGTTTATGTGTGTTTGTGTAACAAAGTAATCCATAATTTGTCTTAACATGAGAGTGTAAGTCATGATACTAAGTTATGTAAGAGCTGCAGGAGCTTTTTATGTGCTGAGATGGCTCATTATTTGTTTGCTTGTTTGTTTTAAACTTTATGTGGATGCTTTTCCTGTCATCAAAATAGGTGAGAGAGAGAGAAGTTGCCAAATCGATGTGTACGTGCACTTTTTTCAGCATTGTTTTTGATATTTTAGATGCAGTAAATCTGTAGATAGATAAATTCTACTGCTAAAAAAAATTAAGGCAGTTAGCAATAAAGAACTAATTTGCTAATATAATACTTTGCATGTAAAATTAAACTTTAATGAAATTAAATAAAATACCAGCTCCTTCTATAATGTTATTCAGTTTAGGAGACACTAGTTGTACAAAAAGCTTACACTTACAAATATTTTTACTCCTGCTTAAAGGTCACTGATAAAGGTTTTTAATAAAACCTGAAATAGTCACATGTTTAGAATTTTTTTTTTTTTTTAATCCCTGTGTTCAAATTTGGTTTGTTGATGGAGGTCATAATTTTGTATTAGTGAATTGAAATATAGTGAAACAGTTTTCGTGTTGGCGTATGACTAGAAGTAAGGATTGAAACTTCAGTATTTCATCAGGTGTCTTTAATTAGCCAACAGTCTACAGTGACAGAGTGCAAAAATTTCAGGTCTCTTCTCAAATTTTGAGTCCAGAGTTGTGTGGAACACCTACCAGGTGATGGAAAGAAAGCATTACTCACCAGGACCTTGCCACCTGTACAGGCTGGCATTGCTCTACATCTCTCATTTTAATAAATTTTTGAGCAGGAAAAGAACAGGTCTACATTGAACAGAGACCAAAACAAACTGCTTGTGTGAGTCTGGATTTTTCCCCTGTCATCCTGTGCCAGCAGGAGCCCAGAGCAGGTGTGTCATGCCTTCTGCTGAAGGGCAAAACAGCAGAAACTTCTACAAACTGTGAGAATTAGTTGTCAGTGTTTGTTAAACTTCCAGCTTGAAGAAAACATGGAGTCCTTTTCCTCTTTGATGAAAAAGGCCAAGCCATTGAACATAACACCAGAGGGTGGAACATAGCTCTTTTTCAGAATGTCAGGATTCACTTGGTGCCAGATTGGTCAAGAATATTAACTGATATGTAATTAGACCTTTTGTGACCAGAGCTGGCCTGTCCAACATACACCCTGTTTAAAATGGTTGCAGACTTCAGACTTTCTTTCCTTTCATTCAAGGTAGAAATTTCCCGTTTCCATGACCTAGGCATCTGCGGTGATTCCTGCTTCTCCTTGGTCTGGTTGGCATCACTGAGAGGAACTACAGACATTCTAGAAAGGTGTTAAGCCTCCATGGCTACCAGAAGTGGAATGGAAACCATCATAGCCACTTGATGAGCCTTTGTGCAGTTTCATGAGCAATCTTTGGCTGTAACGTGCCACTAAAACCTGCACATTTTTCTATTTTAAATAAATAATTACCTTTCATTCCTCACTGAGTCTTGGTTAGCTTGGAAACAATCCTCTCTTAGGCCATAGTGTTTTTCCCTTTTATATTTGTACAACACTTGTAAAAGCCCAAGATATTGATCTTTATCTGAGACCACTGGAAAAATACATTCAGCTCTTTTGGAAGATGAAATTCCCAAAGATCCATAATTTAATCCCACCTTTATTTCATGCCATCTGCCTGATACGGAGCCAGTCTGAGTTCTGTAGCATGCCTGTGTGAGTCATAGTCACAACCTACTTATTCCTCAGGTAGCTTCAAGTAAGGATTGTAAACCACCTAAGTACCTGATAAATAAGTGTTAGTTGATACACAGGACACCATAAAAAAAGGCACGGATTTAATCTTTTAGCTGCCTAATGAACACTAAAATTACATTACAGATACTTTCAACCAGTATTAGATTATTTAATTTGAAGCTGAGATGAATAAATAGTCACCAGATAGTCATCAGCCATACCATACATGTACTGTGTATTTAAGAATGAAATATGCTTCTTGTCAACTGAAAAAAATTCTCCAGAAGCCATATAACTTTTTCAGGTTGGGTTGCTGCTCCTTACGCCGCTTTGCTGGCATAAGTTTGCTGCCTCTTTTCTTATCACATTTCTTGGTAGGTATTTCCTTCCATGAATTTCAAAATGCTGGTAGGAGCTGCACAAGCCAAGAAAATATGGGCTTTGCAAACAAACTGTGAATGACCTGCCTTGAGGCATTTTCTGTCATCAATAAGCTTTCCTCATGCTGCCACTGAAACCAATGTACTGCTGGGAGCGTGAGCACTTTTAAATGTTGGCAAGCAAAAACATTCTGTAGGGTTCACTGTTCTGGAGCATTTTTGTTGGTCAGGAAATAGGACAATTATACATTACGTATGAATGTGTGCTAGGTTTGATTCTGGGGTTGGGGAAGCCCTCTTCTGCTAATTTACTGAATGATAAAAGCTAGGAAGACTCATGCTGCCATTTCTGTATGTGTTGGCACAATCTATGCTACAGGAGGATTAGTACCCAAAGGCTATGGTGGTGTTATGTCAAGCAGGTGAATAAATTTCCAATATCACTTTAAATGAGACGAAGAAACTCCCTTTACTGCGTTATTTTCTGAATGTTCACTGTACAGAAGAGGATAGGTAAGAGTCAGTCTAGCTGGACGGGTTGAGCATGCTCTGGGAGCACCTCAAAAGTGAGCATTGCATTATGAGATAATTACAAAAATAGGATAGTTAGAGATAATTTTAAAATATAACACATGTTGGGGTTTGTGTTTATATATAAATTGCAAAGTAACTTTATGACTGATGTCATGACTACATTTTGAAAAGTAACTTTTCTGCAGTTCATTTATTTACATTCTAGTCTAGATTGTATCTTTCACCAAAAATCTTTTCAAAGAAACTGAAGAAGCATTGGAGCATGTGAAAACAGCTAAAACTACCTTAAAAAGCTTTAAGGATTTATTCTTTAATCACAGAAACATGTTGCAGAGTTATTTTGCCTGTGCCAAGGAATTTAAACCATGGGATTTCACATCTGAGATGTTGTTTTCCAGATCTGATATGTTCCCTAAAAGCTCACTGAAGATCGAGGTATTACTTATTATCTGTGCTGCTGGATAGATACAGTATCTGAGAAATATGGGCTATTCTCAGTCATGCAGACAGCAAGACTCAGGTTTCTAATATCCAGAACACAAAATCCCAGTGCGTAGAGGAGAGTTAAGAGTGTTGAACAGGATGAGAATGTCACATGCTGTGCAAGGAGCAGGCTAGTAATAGCATTATGAGAAATTGCAAAGGTGTTTCCTAAATCCAACCCTTCTTAGGGTTTTGAAAGTTGCTTTAGTAAAGTGCTAGTCTCCACATGCAGCCCGTGGCTAGAACTTTCTCCTGAGCATGGCACCTGCCTCTAAGAACTAAGGACTCATCTATTTATAGCTAGAAAAATGTAGTGTTTTAGGCTAGTCTCTGGATGAGACAGAATACCCTTCATCTCCCTTTTTAAATCTGTGCCCATAAGCAAAGGAAAATGAAAAATCTGATGTCAGGAAAGAAGGGCAGAATATTTTCTAATATTGTGGTTAGTCAGCTGTGTAGGATGGGAGTAGCCATAGCTTTTGGTTCCTGCTTCTGGGGCCTTTTTATTATTCTTTGCTGAAACTGGAAGCAGCTGTAGTAGAGTCAAGACTGGCTGCTGATTGGAATTACAGAATCATAGAATAATTTGAGTTTGAAGGGAACTTTGAAGGTCACCTAGTTCAATTCCTCTGCAATAAGCTGGAAAATCAAATAGATCAGGTTGTTCAGAGTCCCATTCAACCCGGTCTTGAGTGCTTCCAGGGATGGGGCATCCCCAACTTCTTTGGGCAACCTGGTTTTGTGTCTCACCACCCTCATTCAAAAAAAAAAACTTCCTCCTAATTTTCAGTCTAAACCTACCCTTTTTTAGTTTAAAACTATTATCCCTTGTCCTAGAGCAACAAGCCCTCCTAAAAAGTTTGTCCCCATCTCTCTTATAAGCCCCCACTAAGTACTGAAAGGCTGCAATAATGTGTCCTCAGAGCCTTCTCTTCTCCAGTCTGAACAATTCCAGATCTCACAGCCTTTCCTCAGAGGGGAGGTGCTCCATCCCTCTGATCATCTGTGCGGCCCTCGTCTGGACCCGTATCCTTCTGGGAAGTGAGACTCACTTTTAGGATCTGAGCTGGAAAATTATGTACTTTAGTTCTGCAATTATTCGGACAGTGTGCTGCTCCATCCCATCCCTTTAAAATACTATCTGAGAGTCAGAAGTCCAAACTTACTGAGTCTGACAGTGCCCACCAGAGCCATCTGTGAAAGAGATTTGGGGTGAATGTGTTGGCTCTTGGGTGTCTGTCATCAGAAAGAGAGCTTGAGGTGCTTTTGGTGGGGGGTAGCTGTAGATACGTGGGAAGAGCATCCTGTTCCAGCAGTTTTACAGAGGTGGCAGCTTGTGGCCATCAGAGACATCGTGCACAGCCATTGCACATGAAGTAGCTCTTGCTGGAAGTCTTGGTTCTCCATCATCAGGTGGGCCCAGAGAGCCCTGCCCTGTGCCAGGGGGTGAGGGGACAGCTGAGGGAAGTTGGTAGATGACAATGCTGAGCTGAGGAGTCTGCAGTGATCAGGGGTCTGCTTGGGGAGCTCATGTCTGGTTTGCTCCTAGGGAGAATAGCTGTTGCTCATTTCTAAACATACAAGGAAAATGTTATTTTCATCCCTTTGGGGCATAAAACAATTACTTCATTCGAGTGAAGTCAGAGACCATAGAAATTAATTTGGCACACATTACAAAAGAGGTTAAAGTGTGTTCAATTTTATTCCTCTGGGAAAGATTGAAGTTTAATTTTCATAGCAACATTTTCTGTTATTATAATAAATCATGTGTTTATACATGAAAGTATGTGTTAAGGAGTGCTTGCTCTTTTTCATCTAGGTCTTTTTTAACATAACCTGCTGAAATTGAAATGAAGTTAAATGTGTGTGCTCTATGGGACAATTCATTTCCACTTGTGTTTTAATCCTGTAAGGGACTCAACCAGGATAAAGCCTTGCTGGAAATACCTTTTGCTCCTCCACTCTTCTTTCATAGTAATTATTTAAGATAGCACAGATTTAACTGCTCATTCTGCCAAACCAGAAGGGAAAAGGTCAAATGGCAAAAACCATCTCAAACATAGGTTTGTTACTGACTTTTCTGTAGAGGTTAATTAATTTTCTGTAATTTGATCGAAGAAATTTTCATTATTACATTGGAATTTCAAAAGCTGAAAAAGCTGGATTTTGGTGGACTCAAGGGGGATATTTAAAGTGAGCAGGTCTGCAGAATGAATAGTTTCTGTAAAGCTCTTTAGAAGGAGAGCATATCACCCTTCAGATTACAGAAACACAGTGATATTGCACCCTGTACACAGGCATTTGTACTGTTTTTTCCTTGTTTATTCAAAAGTATCTGTAAACTTGGAGGTTGTGATACTGGGAATTTTATAGCTCTGAATGGAACTAGGCATGAGATAGGCTTCCAACACAGCTGGGTACACCGTCTACCATTTCTTCTTTAAAACAGAAATTAATTTCTTAAGGATAGATTTCTGGATGCTTTTTCCTGATCCAGGTGAATTATTTAGAAGTGTCACATGTAGAGAAACATTCAGATGGCTCTTGCCAAAGATTTTGAGTGAATAAAATAAATTTAAGTGAATAAAATAAATTAGGATAAAGTGAAACAAAATACACCACCACCATCATCCAAAATTAAAAAAAAAAAAAAAAAGAAGTTAAATTTTCTTATATAATATACAGAACTTTCTGTTCTGTATGGTTTTTTTTTCTGAGCATTAGGATGTAATTTTCACGCAGTTCTGGTATAGATACAAAATCAGTTGATTCTACTCAAAAGATAATGTTTTAAAAATGTTGGTTTATAGAAGTGTCTTGCAATAAAAGCTAAATAATTCCTAACACTATGCTCACTAGCAGTCATGGTATGTCTTTATGATAAAACAGAATATTTATTACTGTAATTTTTAGACACTTTTTTTTGTAATTTTCAAAATTTTGGTGTTAATTCGTGGCTATAAATATCTTTGAACTTGGAAAATTAGGTTTTTGGAAGGATTTAATCCCCTTCTAACATAAATTCAAATAAGAAGTACTCTGTCATATTGTGCAGTTGGCTTTGCTGCCTGCTGGCTAGAGCACTTAGCTGGCAGGAGGGCAGCCAAATTCTGTCTCTTCTCTTTCATTTTTACCCTGCAGCTTTGTGGAGCAGGAGATATTGATTAAATTCCACTCGAAGTGAGGAGGCTGGTGAAGCCAGGTTTGCCCCCACAGGTGTGTGCCCAGCTCCAGGTGCAGGTGTAATGGGTGCCCTGGGATGACTCCCTTCTTCACTACCCTGATCCAGAAGGGGATTCTCCCAGCTGTGTCCCTGCCATTTCCCTGTGCTCCCGGCACCTGTGTACCCACAGATTTGCTGGGTTTGCCCAGATGCACACCATTAGGGGGTGGGCTCAGCCTCCCCGGGGGTATAAGCTTTGCTGGCGTCTGAGAGCTCGGATCTGCTGCATGGCATTTTTGGCAGTGTGTTAAGGAGAGAGATTGCTGCATATGTGAGGAATGCTTTTTTTTGGGTAAGATATTTTTTAAACAGGCAAATTTTTGGAAACAGACTCAAATGTTAAAGTTGTTAAAATAATAAATAACAAAAATAATATAATAAAATACATATTAATGATACTTATAAGCAAATGATTAGCAAAGTATAGAATTTTACTGCTCTGTTAGATGGACTAGGAAGTATATTCTCTGTGTACATATACTGATTTTTCTTGAAAGTATATATCTTAGTCTAGGTAATTAAAAACCCAGAGGAATGGTCATAAACCAGAACTGAACTAAATGAATGGCATGTGCTTAATTCATGCAGGAGCCTTGTAAAGTTGTTAATGCCTTTGGACTAAAATCCTGGTACTGCTTTCAAATCCATAGCAAAGCTTTCCATGTCTCAGGGTCAGGACTCACTACTGTACTTCTGAATTTCATTGCTCCTGATAAAATCCCTTACAATTCACAGTAAATTCCTGCTGATCCCTGCTCAAAGCTGCATCAGAAAGGAGACATGAATGGCAGCAGAGACCTACTGCTGTCTCTTTTCTTCCTTCTGAAGCACCAGGAAGCTCTGAACTGTCCTTGTCTGTGGGAGATGTGGATTTAAGACACCCCTTCTGAGGTCTGTGTGTAGTTTACCTTTACCTCTGGAGGATTCTCTGCATGCTCAGTATATAAACATAAATGTTGGTGAGATGCTTGAATAACAGTTTTAAGCTGTGATAGAGTACAGCAATTATCATATTTGGTCAGATGTAAACTGTAGGAGTGTTTGAACCGATCCATTTTTGAGGTGATGAGTGCTTCCTTAGTGACTTGACAGACTTAGGGCAAAAGCAGCCTTTCTAGCACAGTTCTGAATGAGCATTCTGCATTGTAAATTTGCTGACTTTCCAGCTTATTGCCAGGTAAAGCACAGTCAATGAGCATTAGTTTTCAAGTTTGAGCTATTCTTCCTCATGCGTGCAGTCTTAGTGTTGACAGCAGAAGTACAGGTGAAATACCAAGCACCCATTACTGTTCTGGTTTTACTGTCACTGCTAAAATATTTATTTTCCAGGTTCTTCAGAAACTATTTGCCTTTGGGTTTTACCATCCTAATTGGGAGCTTTATCAAACAATAGCTGTCATCTTAAAGCTAATTTATTTGCCAGAAACTTCGGGGTTCATGCTGTTAAGTGCATGATATATGAATAGTGTCCACATATTTGCAGGAACAAGCCTTACATGCTTCTAGATAGGCAAGTGTCTGTTTGGTTTAAATGTGAATGGAATTGCCTAAAAACCAGAACAGAGCAATGATCTAGTTTGTGGTGTTACTGGGGGGCTCTGATCCCAAAGAGTATCAATGGGTGCTTAGCTTTCAGGGCACAAATGTGGGCTTCTCAGACTTGGATTCTTGATGAGTTAAATATATATATTCTTAAAAGTGAATATATTCCATTTTAGCCGTAGAACTATATCTAAATTCCTTTATTTGCCTTGGAGAAGTGCCATAGTTCATCCTGTCATGGGTTTTGTGTATATATGAGTGGGCTTGTACTGTTGTACTTAAAAAAACCTCAAACAAACAAAATCCATGTTAGTTGAGGGATGGAGGGAGTTAGAAAGGAAGAAGATTCTTAAATAAACAAGTTAATTTGATATGCCTATTCAGAGATGCTGGATTTTCTTTAAATGGCCACCTTGGCTACTGACGCTTCTGTTTGTTTATTTATTTTTCAAGTGGCTTGTAACAGAAAAAAGATGCAGAGACTCTGCAAAGAAAAATTTTCTCAGAGATGATTAATGTTTAACATATTTAGCAAAGTAACAAGTGTAGCTTTACATGTACATGTTGTTGTTTGTGTTGCTAGTGGAACAAAGCAGAAGGTGCTGGAGCTCTCCCTTTAGAGCCAGCATGAGCTTGCATTAATATGCATCTCTATTTTCTGCTCTGTTATTATTTTTCCAAAAGTCTACATCTGTGAGCATGGTTAGTTACCTTGAGCATTAATAGAGTACATCTGTGCTATAGAAAATGACTGTTGTTCTGTTCCCTGATACATGTCGTAGCCACGGATTAAGATAACCTAATTAAATGTAACAATGATTCAGAGACAAAAGATACTGTTTACTTAGTGAGTTGACTTCAAGTATTTAAGTAGCTGAAGTCTGATGTGCATAATAACTTCATGATAATACATAGACATAATTCAGCCTTGTAAAAACTTGTTGGGAAGATCTTTATTTAACAGGAGGGTTAACAGGATGAAACAGCATAAAAGCAAGAGCAATGTAGATGGGTATCCCTCTTACTATGCTTCTTAAACGAAGGTGTCACTAGTGCACACAAATATTGATTTTGCTGTGGTACGCTTGCACTATATCTTAAACTGTTATTTAAAATCAATCTGTATTTCTAAGCAAATCCTTCAGTTGCTAACTCAGTTTCTGTTTAAAAAACCCAAAACAACTCTCCCTGTTAATGGTATCGACCATTGCTCGCTGGTTAAAGCAGTACTGAAAAATCTCAGAAGTGTGCTCAGTGACAGAGGTGAGATAAGTGTTTAGCACTACCATATGCCATCCATCAGATTTTTCTTCCATTGGAAAAACATGCATTTTATACTTTTTTTTTTTTAACATTATAGGAGTCTGAAGATGATTATACTGATTTTAAAGCCAAAACCCTGGATCTTGACAGATGTGTTGCCTCACTTCTTTGTGTAGAATTTAGTGACTGTTCTAGTTTAGAATCTGTGTTCAAAGTCAGTACCCATATATATGAAACTCTCTCTTTATTATTAGGAAAATAGTTTTGTGTATTAAATTACAGCTTTAGTTAAGCTATTTGTGAATTGAATGCCTTGAAATACTGACATATGTAGTGCAGCTGGGAATCCAACTCTATTCTATGATTCTATTCTTGCTTTACTGATGTTCTGACTACAGGTTCTTTCCAGAAGTTAATCCATAGCTGAAGCCAGGTCTAAAATGAAATTCAAAGAAACAGAGATTTTCAGCTCCCTAACATTCTGCATTTTGCATTTGTCTGCATGAGGCACAGAGAATCCACAGATGGCAGGTGAGTCCAGGCTCTCCACCCAGTGTAGCATATAGTTTACCTGGATAGTTGGAGCAGGTTTCTGCTGTAGCATGTATTATGCTTACGCAGGAATAATGTAAATGTAAGATAGGAAATAACTGATTAGAAACAGTTCTTCAAAATATGATTTAGGAGTTGTCTTATGTCATAAGTGAAGTCATATTATTAAGAAAGAGGTAAGTATGTAAATGTTCAGATGCGTGATTGTCCTGAAAGGCACAAGGATGTGAAATCCCGCATTTCTATCAGCCTTGATGAAGCCTCTAGTGGAGTATTGTGCTCAGGCATCACACTTTGGGAAAAAGGATCTGTTGATAGTCACCAAGGCTGAAGAAGAAGAGACAGAACAGGCATAAATCTTCAAATACATTAAAGATTTCTGCACACAGGAAGGAAATAGTCTATTCTCTACACCCAGAACATACTGAACTTAATTTCAAGTGTATAAGGTTCAAGTCTGATGATTGGGAAAACCACTTTATGCCAAGCATAATGAATTGCTAGAACAGATTGCTAGGGTAGGTGACAGGCTCCTCATTACTGAAAAATCTTCCAGGGAGAGCTGGAAAAAACCTCTTTTGCAAATTGCATAGGTATAGCAAACATCTTCTTGGGGCAAGAACATGGACTAATTACTCTTGAAGTTCCTTTTAGACATACATTCTATGACATTGTATTACCCTCAAACTGTGGCAGAGTATTGCAAATTAGTTGTGGTAAGTATAAGGCAGTAATAATGAATATTTAACTACTAATTTTGAATAAATGAATTTTCCTGAGGTTGACACTTTTGGCATTGTTAGCAATTAAATTAGTGTCTTGCATTTAAAGTTTACCTAGTTTCTTTCCAAACTAGTTTTCTCACTGATTCCAGATAATACATACATTATTGCATCTGCTCTTTCAAAAGGCAGGTAGCTTGCCCTAACTTATCAATGAGAATGGAAGGTGACTTAGAAAAATCATTTGTCACTGGTTTGGTAAATTTTACAGGATTAGGTGCTTTTTTTTCCTCTAGAAAACATCAACTTACAAGTAAGTTACAAATAAAATTCGGAATTTTTATGAGACTCAGGAGGAAGAGCCTAGTGACTTATGAGAGAGGATATATCTGAGGAAAAAAAAGGGGAGAAAACAAACAAGTTAGAAAAGTGCAGGGTAGGATTTCACTTAAGAGGTGGATTTGATGATCCTTGTGGGTCCTTTCCAACTCGGAATATTCTGTGATTCAGAAAGTATCGAGAGTGTGGGGTATATGTCTGGATCTGGAAAGTGTAGTTCCATACATTTTTAGGATCTGAGCTAATCTGTCATTCTTTAGCATTCTAGAATTCATCTGCTGTGGACAATTTAAGAGCATATTTAGAAACATGTGGCTTGTTGGTAAGCACATGACACATACTAACAGTATAGCTTGGTACAGTGCCAATCTCTGAACCTCAGAAACATTTTGGTTGAGATTTTGTGTTAAGAGTATTACTGAAGGAGAACTCTAGTGCTTACTTTGCTGTTTGGGCTTTTTCTCTTTTTATTTTCTTTTCAAGCTTTTAACCATCTTGGAAGCTTTCTGAAAAAAACTCTGTCTGTGGAGGTAATTAGCCCAAATTGCAATGTTTCCTTGGAAATGTTTGGTGAAGAACTGTCTAACTGCAAACGAACATGATGAACACATTAAAAAGGTATTGAACAATGCAAAAATAAAAGTGCGTTTTCCTGCTGGTTCATAATACCTTAATTCATATTCTAATAAGCAGGGGGATGAGAAGGAGGTTATAATTAAATCATTAACAAAAATATGCTGGTTACTTTAGGAAAGCCTAAATGGTCTAAAGAACTGAAGGAATGAATACAGACGTTTTGGTCCTACTTTTCTTAGAAGTCCATAAAGAGTTTTATTGTTCTATGGGGACAAGACTTTCAAAGATACTTTTGAGGACCTGGACATCCAAGTTATTTGAAAATTGTGCCCTGTCCCTTCCTCTTGTCCTGATCCTAAGCAAACATGCTTTCAGATGGGAGTACAGGGGAAGCTCCTGTGAGAGCTTTAGACACACATGAATTAAATTATTGAGTAATAACAAGTCCAATGTTGAAAACTGATGTAGCTAATAGCATGCAAGGAGGGGACAACTAAAGCTTTCCACCAGAATTTGTTCATTAAGTGCTATCAGTAAAAGAAAAAAAAAAGATTAAGTGTGGGTTTTTTCCTTGCAGATTCCTAGAAAGTCCAGAAACTACCTTTATTTCTCAGAGATATGTGGAGAAGTTGAAATCTCTTGACCAATATGAAGATCAGACCTGCAGTAAATAGAAAGTTCAGGTGGATTAAATTTGTCACTTTAATTTAAACCAAGTTAATTAGCTGTAATCCTCAAAACAGACTCCTGATGGTGAATTTTGATCCTAAGGTGTGTACTTAGAGCTGTAACTTAATATGTCACTGATGTTTGTCTTTGATTTCATAATCAAAAAAAAAGACTGTTATCTTCTAAGGTATGAATGAACCTTAGAATCTTAAGCCTTATATATTTTTATAGAATCATGCAAGCATTCAGGTTGGAAAAGACCCCCAACATCATCAAGTACAACCTTAAACCCAGCACTTCCAATCCACCACTAAACCATGTCCCTAAGTGCCACATCCACGTGCCTTTTAAGTATTTCCAGGGATGGTGACTGGACAGCCTGTTGCAATGCTTGGCAACCCTTTCAGTGAAGAACTTTTTTCCTAATATCCAATCTAAATCTTCCCTAGCACAACCTGAGGCCGTCTTTCTCTGGTCCTGTCTCTTTTCACCTGGAAGAAAAGACAGAACTCCACCTGGCTACACCCTCCTTTCAGGGAGGTGTAGAGAGTGATAAGGCCTGTCCCAAGCCTCCTTTTCTCCAGGCTAAACAACCCCAGCTGCCTCAGCTACTCCTCGTCAGACTTGTCTTTGGTTTCCAGACAGGAAATCTAGTTGCCCTACACCTGCTCAGGGAAGAGTTCTTACTTTAAACAGTGAAGAAGGTCATTACTGTAGTAAATGTTTTCCCCAGAGACACATGCAGGAATGTGATAATAATAACAGCTAGCTCTTACCCTGTAAAATGCAGTGGTTCTTCTAATTTTTCAAACTTCAAAAAGCCCTTAAATCCCTACTCCTAAATTGCTGAATGCTAATTAAACTATGTCTCCAGTATACTTTCTCATACCCCAATCATTAAAATGGTATTTTAATGCCTGTGTATCTGAGGTTAAATGCAAAGTAAACAAAAAGTCATTATGTTGAGGCTTCTGAAAGGATAAATATAAGATGAACAGTTTCTTCCTTCCTTCCCTTTAGACAGAGGCTTTATTGAGAGAGGTGAAACATTTCTTGGTGTTGAAGCAACCCAGCATTCCAGATTCTGCTTTAGCTATGTGTTAGAAAAGGAACAATTATACAAAACTTCTGATTGTGAGATACATAAAGCATGTGTATATTTTCTTTTGCTCTTTAAAGGCTTGTTTTGTGTGAATGATGGAAAATCAATTGAAAAAGAGATGTTGTCTTTTGCTCCAATGGGGCCCACAGTTACTTTTTGCTAATTTTTTTTCCTTAATAATGACCAAATCGTTCACATTCATAAGCCTCCTCCCAGAGCCATATAGAAACTGAGTGTCTGTGTTACTTTGCCTTCCATGTCAGAGGTAGCAGTAGTTTGGGACTGTTCAAATATGGATTCAAAAGGTAGAATTTGATGGCTGTCAGGTGGTGCTGTCTTACAGATATCCTCAGCCACCTTTTTCTCTATATATTCTGCCCCACACCCATCCCAGTTATAATTTTTTAGAGTGAAATTTGGGGGAATTACCTGAATTAAGCAAAATTTGGTGGCAAAAATAGGTGGGAAAGCACAACAGCTGTAACGTTTCCTACTGACACTAAAAGAAGAACTTATTAAGCTATTGTTT
This sequence comes from Pachycephala philippinensis, assembly GCA_013397055.1. NCBI lineage: Eukaryota > Metazoa > Chordata > Aves > Passeriformes > Pachycephala > Pachycephala philippinensis. The sequence goes on from VWZT01013267.1 coordinate 55,648, forward strand.
TAAGAGCAGAACCTGCATATGAGAGACCTTTACTTGCTCTGTTTCTGGATGTGTACTGCACTGTGAATTCTGTTAAATAGAGTCGGGTGAAAGTTAAACTAATGTTTTTCATCAAATAATTGTAACTTCTCTCCAGTATCAGTGAGTTTTCCAGTCCATGGTGAAATTTCTATTTCTGTGCCCATGTGGTCTAGTATTTTTGGTAGGATTTTTGATGTGCACCTTTATCTGGTTTTCTAGTTACTCTGAAGTGATTCAGATTCAAGCATCCCTTTCTTGTACTTTTGGTACAGACAAAAACCACCTGTCAAGGTATCTTTTTCACCCTGACAGAATTTCTTCTCACATGGTTTACTGGAGGTTTTTTTCTTGGGGAGATTTGTGGAATGAGAAAGCTATTTCCAGGTCATCTTTACATATTTGAATGTATGTTAAAGCAGCAGGAGTAGAACTCTCTGTTTTACTGTGAGGAAGATTACCAACATAAATAAAATGAAGTTTTGTGTGATTATACATAAAATAACTCAGTTCCTTAGGTTCAAAGAGTTTATAATAACCAATGATCCATAAAATAAATCCTTTTGCTGTTGACAAAAATCCTAGTAAAAGCTATGACATAGAGTAGAGTTTTGGTTAAATTATTCATCCACTGTAATTTCTTATTCATAAGTAAGATGCTGGAGTATTCTCACTGTTAATATACAGATTATACTGAGATATTTCTACCACGTGTGATTTATTTTGTTTAAAGAAAATGTTACTCTGTTAAATAGGAATTGCCCAAAGAATGGAATGCCATTAAGAAGAGAGCTGTGTTGGTATAGCACAAAGTAACTCCTCTTCAGGCATCTGACATCTCAGACAATCAGAAGAAAACACACTTTCCTAGACATATGTTGAATTCTGGGATCAGACCTTTTTTTCTCTGTTTTTCATAATAAGAACATAATCAGTGACAAGTGTTGCTACCTGTTCTTCATGGGTGAGCAGATGGAATTCAGAGAAAGATTTAAAATGGAAGCTTCCTTTCAGTTAGATGTAGAAAATCCATATGTTCATCTCAGTGAGGTGATGAGGAATCTCAGAAAAACATATTTGCTTGTAATATTTCAGTACAAAAGTTAATGATATTTCAATGTACACATTAAAATGTTTGTGAGTTGGGTCTTTTGGGTTTTTGTTAGGTTTTTGTTTTATTGGTGGTTTTTTTGAGGGATTGTTTTTGAGGGCTTTTTGTTTTACTGGTGTTTTGGGGGTTTTTGTTGTCTGTTGGTTTGGGGAAATTTTTTTTTTTTTTTTTCCAAGATGCTGGTATAATTCTAGTGCCACGAAATTCAGGTGTCTTGTTTCTCTTCCAGTGTTGTGTATGCTCACTGAAAAAATTTTAAAAATTCAGAATACTTGCTCATGTTCTTTTACACAGTCAGCATAATGTACTCTTGAATAGGGTAACCTAAAGTAGACTACTTAGTGGATCTTTTTTAAAACATCATGAGGGGACTTTGTTAACATTTACACAGCTTTAAGAAGAAGTGGTTTAATAAGTTAAAGAACACAAGAATATAAATTAACTTATTTTTATGCAGCTTTTCTTTCATGGTTTGAGTATAGAGTCCTTTGTATGCTTTTGGGTGCTTTCAGAGGCAATGCAAACACAGCTTTGTAACCTCTTTGCCATAATTCTCCCAGCTTTTCTTATATTGAATCATATATGCAGGATCTATAAATACCACTGACAGGTTAAGCAAGCTCAATATACCCTTCAACTACTTTGAGTGTTCCTTCCCTTTTCCAGGCAAATGAAGAGCTTGAGATGCTGGAAAAAGAAATGTTTCTAATGCAGGAATCTATCTACAGAACTATTTGAAGTATCTATTCCAGCCTACAAGCACATGAAACAATGTTGAAAAGAAGTGCAGTTGCTCAAGTAAGTGCAGGATATTCATGTTTATATTAATGTAAGATTTTTCTTAAAATTACTTAAAAATTTAAAACATTTGAATGTTACATTTTTTATTTGATCCTGGAAGTGCTATAGTTTTGATTTTAAAGAAATTAAATCGTGAAGATTTTTCTATTCCTTTTGTTTTTGAAATTATAGTTGCTATGTTTTAGGATGCCCAGAGTAAAAATATCTCTGTTCCCAAATCAACCAATTACAAGATAATCCCAAAGCAAAACAAACTTTGTAGTTTCCTTTAGAGCTTTTTAATACCAATAACTTGCTTGATTAATTAAAATAACTGAGTAAAAATTCAGAAATCCATAAAATTTCACTTCAGAACTCAGGATTGTACATTAGAAAGCTTTACAAATCAAGAAGCAAGAGTCCAGAAAATTCAGTGTACAGACCTGTATGGGAAATCAGTCTTGCAAAGTTCTGTTTCCCTCAAGATGCTCCCTTTCATGGGCAAGGTTAAAAATATGTGTACTAGATCTTCTTTCCTTAATTTTGTTTGTAGCACTCCCAGGAGGAGTTTCAGGGCAGCTTCCCCACATCTCCCAGGTGCACCTGCACGTTACCTGTGGATGTGGGCGTGTATTTAACAGCACAAGAAAGTTGTGCATGTGTGTTTTTATCAGATACCGAAGCATGAAACCGTTAAAATGCTTGGCTTTTGAGTTGAATTTAGAGAAGACAGATTATTATGTGTGCTTGCTAAGTAATGGTGGTGTAGGAAAAAATTAAGGCCCACGAGCAATTGCTGTAGGATGGGCTTTCCCCTGCACCCATTTATCTGTTTTGCAGCAGGAGCTTGTTCTTTACCAAATGTTGTTGATGCTTTTATCTGTACTTTCTGTTTCAGAGCAGCATTGATGATTGGACTAAAACCCAGTGGAGAGAGATTAATGTGGAACAGATGGATGTGCAGCTCAGAAGGTTTGCCAAGGCAGGTTCCACAGCCGTCTATTTCTGCAATTTATCTGTCTCAGTGCCACCCCTTCCTCACTCTTCCCACCCACTTGGATGTTTTGGTGGGTTTATTACTCATGTCCAAACTGAATATTCTGGAACATGCTTTGTTTTGGGGGCTTTCCTTTAAAACTTTATTTTTCTGAATGAGTTTCCAGCCCCTGTGGAGTTATATGCAAAACCATGCTGTCACTTCTCTGAGTTGAGGCAGTATGTGACATAAAAAAGAGGGTGGGCGTTTATGACAGACCTCTCCAGATGAAAATCATTTTTACAGGTGGAAGTTGCAGAGGTTAATCTGCTCTGCTCATAGACATAGCTCCAGAGTGTTTGGAGCTGCAGGGAAGGTGCTCATTTTTAAAGGGGGGGGGCACTTCTTTTGCTTGAAGTATCTTCAATGTTGTGTTGACAGTATCCCTGTAGAAGAAAATTCCAATGGGACAAGAGAAGTGTGAAGTAAAAATAACAACAAAGACTCCCCAGACTCTTTGCAGGGCACTAGAGATGTGGCTCACAGACAGTACAGTGGTTGAATATAAAGTCTTTAATCTAACAGGTATAACATTTCTTCTTGTTTACACATTTGTTTAATTCAAAAATAAATTATCTTTATTACATGCCCAATTATTAGTTTTTTAAGGGAAAGATCAGACTTCATCGTAGATGTCTTCTCCTAAATTGATTCAAAACTGTGGACTCCATCTAGCCAGTTCTGATGCTTTATTTTTTCCTCAAAAAAATCCCAGTGATTTTGGTTCATAGGCTAAAACATGAATCAGTTGTTGGTTTTCAAAATTTGAATAAAATTCTTTTAAACCATTTGGAAAAAAAAAAAAGGAAGTTAAGACCAATTTCCTTTTTTTTTTTTTGTCATTTTTAAAATTAAAAAAACTGTAAAGCTGAAAGCATAGAAGAATGTTACATAATGGGGGTTTTTTCAATATACCAGTAAATTATCACATACAGTTTTAATAAAAGCACACTTAAACTTATTTTTAATGCAGAAAGCTCCTAAACTGGATTAGAACAAAATTGTGATTTCTTTTTTTAACAAAAAGAAAATGAAAAAAGAACTGACTGTCATCTTTTTGTATCATAGATAAAAATTTTAAAGTTTTTTTAAATTAATATCTTACCAAGTAGTAACAAAATATCGCAAATACCCCCATCACTCCCCAGGGTTTCTGGTCTGCAAATACTGAGTCTGTATCTCACATCAGCTTCAATGGCAGCTGTGCAAATAAACTCACATTTAGCGTTATGAAGTACAAAACACCACAGTGCAAGACAAAACAAAAAAAGCCTGTAATAGCATCAAGAAATATTTCTGCTAGGCTGATTAAATTCACACTTTTGGTGCAAATCTGAATGTATATCCGGTATCGGGAGTGCATATAACTGTATTTAATAATATTTTTTAGTTAGATTCCATTTGAACATTTTGTTACATGCTTATGTCTGACTTTTTTTGTTCTTTGGCTTATTTTACTCCCTGCTCTTTTCTTCACAGCCCAGTCTTTTAGCAGCAGAAGAGGCTGCCTTGTCAGACCTTCTGGGGCTCCAGCTTCATAAAGGTGGAAGATGAAGTCCAAAGTGTAGTTGTCAACGCTGTGCAAGAGTTGAGTACTAAAAAGGTGAGAGATGCACGTTTTTTTCTTCTGTTTTTTTGCAGAATAGTATGTAACAAACTATTTGCTTGTTTAGGTTTTGTTGCAAGAAATTAATGATAGAACTGAATATTTTCATGTGACTTACCTAGGTATCAAAATTCACAGCCTGACAAAATGAACTTCTTGTCTGTGGTGTAGTTTACCATCACTGTGAATTATGTATAATTTAATTAAAGTTCTCGATTCCAAATATGAAATGTGACATACATATATATATAGGCTGTTGTTATTACTGCTCTTATTATTCCCAGATTTTGGAAGAAATCAGCCAAATGTGGACTGCCATGGAATTTTCTTAGCAAAAGCATAAGAGAGTGAAATTCCTTTAGTAAAGTCCAATAAACAGCTGCTTGAAACTTTATGTAACAATCAAATAAGAATTATGTAACAATCAAATGAGAATTTAATTAATAGCAATATTATTATAGTATCAATATTATTCACTCCTTTGATACACTTGGTTAGTTAAAACTTTTCTTCCTGGATCTTTAGTGCAGATTTATATTTCCTCCAGATGTTGGTACTGGGAATTTACATGTATGCTATGTAACTATATGTATTCTAAAAAAATTCCTGTCTCCATGTAGGAGTTAAAAAAATCAAACCCTTCTAAGCTTGTATTTCCTTCAATTTTTAAAAAATCCTTTAGTAATATGCTGACCATTTTCAGTGTTTAAAGATGTCTTCTCTTATGAAATACAGTAATAATAAGTACAGGAGAATTTGTTAAGCTCTTGTTAGCTTTAGGTCCTCTGTTTGATAAATTATTTTGATTAGTGCAGTTTGTCCTGGCTTTTTGTTTGTTTGTTTGTTTTTCTAGTTTTAGATGCAAATGATTCTGAGCAGTAAATATGTGTATATTTCATTGAACAAGTGAAAGGCTGGCAAAGTAAATCAAACATGGCAGATCCTATCATTGCCATTTGGATGGAATTTCAATGCATGTGGTATCTTCATCAAAGTAATTATCTGCCTTTTTTTTCCTTTCACACGGACTGGCAGTTGCTGGTGTCACAATTTGAGACAAAGATCTGCAGGTCATTCCTTCACATGTCTTAAATATCTTCTTTTATTTACTCTTTGTTAGCTTTTTAACCTCCTGGAGGCACATAGAGATACAATACTGCTGAGATGCAGAAATCTTTTCTGCAAACTCCATACCATTTAGCAAAGTGATGGTTGAAACACAAGTTTATGGTCTGTTATTTATTAATGGCTAAAGGTAGCTACAGCAATCAACATAAACACTTGAACTGACACTGAACATTGTGTCTTAATTGTTCATTCTGACCAATAAGTCACTGAACCCTCACCTGGTAAAGATGATAATTTTGTGTTTAATTCATAATCTGTAATTCAATACACAGATGCCAGGGAATGTTCTCATCATGTACAATTCTGAAAAGCTAATACAGGATAATGTTCTATAGGGAGCTTCTGTGCTTGAAATTTCAAATACATTTCTAATTGTTTAAATCTGCAGTTTAGAAACATTGACAGCAGCATGTCTCACTATATGCCAGAAAAAATGTATATTTTTTTTTTACAGGCTGAGAACCCTGTTAAGAGCAATGAAATAATTTGTGGTGTTTAACATGCGTAAGTTTCTTCATGGTGCATACTGGAAGGGGCATTGAGCTTGCATGAGCAGAAATACTCTAAATTAATAATTCTGTTAAAATCTGTCATTTTAATCTTGGTAGAAGAGTTTTAATAGTATCACCAGTGATATTTTCAGTTCTCTCTGTTCATTTTACTTTTCATTCATATTCGGTCTAAACACTCTCAAAATAGGTGTTTGTGTCTTTAATTATTTTTCTTTTTCCATCTAAGAAATAAACTTAAAACAAGCTGATTAGGCATATTCTTCCAGCTCTTTTTCCCATGGTTTTCTTGTCCCAGTTTAGTAAACACTATGAAGTAGAAAAAAGAAAAAAAATTGAGAGTTGAAATAGTTCCCTTTCTTTCCATACAGGAGTTGGTGACTGACATAACAAATAAAGAAAATGTGATGGAAGCTACAAGAAACCCAAAGGTGTACGGAAGCTTTGAAGCTCTGCAGCACAGGTAAAATTTCCAGTATGATTACAAACTGTTCTAAAGTGTAGTTCTGCAACAATCAGGAAACGAGAGCTGTCAGATTGTTTCCTTTTTGTACTGGTGTGAGACAATCTGATGATATTTTTGTCATTTCTATTTGACATACTGGATTTGTACTGTTTTTCATACAACCAATTAAACATGAGGCATTGGTTCATTATTTAGGGATGTCATGATGCAGACCAAAGTCCTCCTTCCACACACTTGAAGGAATGCCTTGAATTTCCCACTGGCATTCACTCTTCCTAGCTGCAGAGGCAGCAATGTTTAGAGTCACAGCCTGTTCCTCCTGGCAGGAAAATGTTGCAATAGGAAGGTAAAAAAACCCTGAATGCAACTTGTTTCTTGAGATGTCACTATTGTTCTGAGAGATACCAAGTTAATAGCTGGAGTGCCTCAGTCAAATGTAAATAAATATGGCTTCTTTTCACTCCAGGTAGGCATATAGTTGAGCATTTTGATCCTTAATACTTTTTGTGTCAATACTGACGTGTTTTCATGTTTTTAACTCTTCGTACATCAAAAATAATATGTGCATCTTTTTAAAAAAGTGGTTACTTTTCTCCCCCACTCAACTGATTCTTATCTACTTCCTTGTTTGTTGTTTTGGTAGTTTTCTTTTTAAATTTATTTGCATGTAACTGCCTGGTTGAGTTAGAAATTTTTTTCTTCTCCGTTACTTGCTAAGGCTGGACTCTTTGAAAGGTTGAAGAGGATTTTCACCCTGGCCAGCCTTAATTTTTGGGGGACTTTTCTGGCACAATTCCATTCCCCTGGTTTCCTTGGTCTGAATGAATGAAAGATTATGTTCCCTTTCATTTTCTGGAAAGGAAACATGGAAGATTTGCCACCTTCTCTGTTCCTTACAGCTGTGTTCATCATTACTATTTTAAATCAAAAGTGGATTGTATTGTTCTGTTTCAATGTTTGGTTTCATTTTTACCCTATCTGGGAGGGAATTCTTGGCTTTAAGGTGATTAAAGGCATGTGTCATTAAAATCTCTGCCTCTTTTACAGATACTCTCTTTGTGAAAAAGCTTTGGCTGAATACTTAGAAAGCAAGCACATACTTTTTCCTCTCTTCTATTTTGGTTTTTCAGCAGACTTGCTAGACATCCTTTTAAGAGGAATACAGCCAAAACAGCTGAGCCTCTTTGTGTATTAATGTAGTTCATTTTCTCTACAGAAAGGAAAGTTTTCCAGCTAGTCTTGTGAGCTGATAATATCATTGAACTGCACCTTTGCTTCTGAGCATTAATTTACTTTGAAAATAGGAATATTTTGCCCAGGGAAGGCAGTAAACATTTTTTTCCCCCAGCTAAGACAAGCACAAGGTGTTCAGCAAGAGGAGATGAGAGGCATGTTACAAATCCCAGTCTGTCTTTGCTGGAAATTTAGCCACATGAAAGTTGCATTTATTTGGATTTTTGGGTTGTAGGTTTGCAGGAATTAGAAATGGAAAAGGTCAATGAGATCATCAAATCTATTCTTCTTCTGGCACAGATTGATCAAATTTCAGGCAAGCAATGCATAGTGATGATAAGTAAGGCTGAAAGATCTATGGTGTCTGGTAGGCTGTGCTGACTGAGCTGCTGACCCTTGCACGAGGAATGTTTTTGTAGCTATCTTTCTGTGTTCCTCCCTTGGACAATAATCTGCTCGGTTTTGTGACACCAAGCTGTATAAAAGCACAGGCACTTTGATGTATTTCAGAAGCTTCACACTATGTTATCTACATGCCAGATGATGCTCCTGGCCTCGGTTACTATCCAGCCACAGCCATCAATTCTCTGAGTGCTACAGTTTTCAGTGTGCTTCAGGCAAAACCTTTTTTTTTGAAAGGCTGTGAGTTGTAACAGAAGAACTGATGCCTTCTGAGATGATGAAGACTTGAACATGGAGCCTTTTCAAACATGATGGCAGGCTCTCATAGATTCTTCACATACCTAAATCTCAGTGATTTGTTTCATCCACATGTAAGGCAAGCAAACAAGTCTTCTGTTCTAGGTGTCAGGCATAGAGTATGCTGGTGTGTAGACAGTGATCTTCAAATTCCATAGTCTTTGGAGAGATGTGTAGATACAAAAGGCATTTAGATCTTAATAGGCAATTTGTAAAATAAGCATTAGACATAAATAATAACATAAGCATTAGCCATAAATAATATTAATTATGGCATTAGCCATAAATAATAACAATTTCAAGACTTCTCAGTTTTATATTGAGCTATCTTTGTCCTTCAGACTCTTCTGACAACTGACAGGAGTGTAATTAATTCCATTCACTGATTTATCATTTTGGCCCAGCTTTTCCCATAAAAACCTCATGTGTAGTAATCATCAACAGTCAGAGAGTCATCCACTTTAACAGAGGCATGCATTAGTGTGATTGACACAAATCTAATGTAAATGGTTTCCTTACACATCTGGTAATTTTGGATGCAAATAGCCCATCATCTTACCAAACTTTTTGACAACATTGCTGATCTTAAATGTCAAGAGAATACAGAGGAATATATAAATGCTGCCCTTGGGATGTAGAGTAGAGAAAAGGAGTATGTTCTGTTCCATGACAAATGTAGTGGTCAGATACGTCGAGTTATGTGAAATATCCTTCATGGATTTTGCCCTCTTTGGGACGTAGATTAAATAGACACTTTCAATTGCATGAAACTTTTAATTATATAAATTTGAAGAAAATAATAAATAATAATAAACCCAGAACATTTTGTTACCCAATACAGTGTAATTTACTAATAATTTAATCAATTGTGTCTCTTTCTCTTGTAGATAAAATGTTTTTTAAAAGAGGTGCAGGGATTACTATTTGGGAGCAACGAAAAAGAAAAATCAAGTACTAAAAGTCACAGAACTGACCAAGGCTGTGGTTGAACATTGCATTTCTTTTACTTCCTCTCTTCTTCTGCTCTTTTTATTTTGTCTTTTGTTATAGTTTCAGATCCACTCCTGTCTTATCCTTTAGCACACACCTCTCCAAACCTCCAGTGTTCTCACACATCCCCTATCAGCTGAACAGGGTTTCAGCTGCTTCTGAGCCTCATATTTGCCAACTGGCCAGCCAGTATGTGTGCTAACTGGGTAGTGGTAGGTCAGAGAGAACAGATCAGCAACTTCTGAGACAATAACTTATTGTTCTCAGAACAGTGCTGAATGCATAAGCATTCACATTGCGTAAAATCAATGTTGCGCGTGGTTCTAATGATTGATTGTCGCAGCAGGGAGGCCCTAGACTGAATGGACAAATATATGCAGCTTGCCTCTTGGAGATGGTTTCTCCAAGATACAGCTCCGTTTGAGTGCAGAGGGACAGAAAAGACTGTATTGTCTGTGCTTACTCCGGGGCTGTGAACACAAAAACTCCAGACTTTCATATTTGGAGCTCTAAGAGAGTATGTCTGTGTTCAAGTCGAGTGGTTATGTAAAACAAAACAATGTCTGGTATCTCATCTAAATCCTGCTGAAGGTACAGTGACAGAGAATATGGAGGGAAAAATCCACTCTCATTTCAAGTTTGTATAAAGTGCTGACAATAAAGAAAATCCTTCGTGACGGTCAGTGAGATGAACTTCCTTTATTTTTGGTATAAAACGTACCATTTATGTTATGTGCATAAATTTATGCATGCTTGGGGTTTTTTGCTTCAAAAGGTGGAGTCTTGGTTGCTACACCTTGAGGAAACTGTACACAATCCAGGACATCTCTGCTCCATGGAGGCCATACTGGCCTATGAAGAGAGGCAGGGGGAGCAGTGAGATTTGACTGTGTAGTCCAGGGTGAACTTAGTGCTTCACAAGCCTGGTGGGGTTTAGATGTAGAAATGGCATCTGGTAGGCTGGGTGAGGGCTTGGCATCAACCCTGAAGGATTGCCACAAGAAGTAGGTGTGGTTTCCTTTTTGTTTAATTCAGAGAAAATAAATAGAGTGTGAAAATGGTTCCATAAAAACATATGAGCACCATATTTGATAATTTTAATACTGTATAAAACTGCTATTAGCACCTACTGAAAAAAGAAACATGGCTTTTTCTTCCATTTCTGCTACCTTACAGGCATTTTTATCACATCTTAATTCCTGGGGTTTTGTGGAATTATTCTGAACTGAGACAAAAACTAAAGGCAAAGATACTGCCACGATGGTGTGCTAAGAACAGAGTACACATTCAGTATGTATACAAATATCACACCCATATATTTGTGTAAGGAAGCCAAAACTGTTGCGGTTTTTTTATGTCAAACTAAGCAGTTCATGTCTATGTTTAGTTTTAGTCCCATTTCAGAAGGATACCTTGCGCCATTTGATTTTTGCTTTGCCCTTTTTTACCTCAAACTTCTCCTGAATATTTTTGTCCTGTTGTGAGTACCCTTTCTCTTTGTGAAAACTTTCAGTAGTTTTGGTTTTGTTTTCCAATATAGAGTATCTGCTGAAGGGAAATACAAAATACGAAAGAGACTTTAAAGGGATCATGAATATCTGACAGAAGTGTCTAAATTTCCCTGTAATAGAAAAGGCATTATATTTTTCTATTGATATTTCCATATATTTCTGTATTTTCTAATTTTTAGAATTACATGCATTAGCTGAGATAGAGGTTTTCCCCCCTATTAATATGAAACCTGAAAAATTCCATAGTCACTTCGTATTACGTAACTCTGTATAGTCATTTATATCGTATTTTGTAATCATTCCCTTATTGCTTTGTCTATTTTTAAAATGTCTCTGATCTTTCCTAAGGACTATTTTTAGTTTGCCAATAAATGTTCTCATACAATTAGTACAATTTTTGCAAAGTCTGGTACATATCTCTATGGAGATTATAACCGCAGAATTTTCAATTCCATTTCATGTACATCATCTTATCCATCCATTCCTCCTACCCTGCCTAGCTGACCATCTGCAGCATTTGTGCTCACCTGGATTGTCATTGTTTTGGAGATGGTTCAAATTTCCATTTAAACCAGGATTTCTTCTGGCATCTCGCGTTTAATGTCAGAAAATTTGTACGTACAAGCCAGCTTTTATGGTGATTTAGTTCATGATGTAGGCAGAACTAATTTCTAGTGGTAATAATGGTAGATGGTACTGGAAGCCATCTGGTTTTAGAGGGTTACCTACATCTTTTCAGGTCACTGAGCTAAATGGTCTTTATTATCATGCTGCTTGGAGTACTTTCCTCAGGTGATCGTGAAAAAAACATGGCCATTTATGGCAAAGGTGCTCGTGCCAGAGATGTATCAGCAAGCCTTCAAGCCCAGAAGGTGCACGTTTGAATCAGCTATCTTTTACATTCACAGTTTGTTCTGCCTTCAGTAATTCACAGTGTGTTTTGTTGTCCTTTCAGAGGCATGTGCATCTCCAAAGCAAGTCACTCCTCTTCCTGTGGTGACTTTTTATAAGTGCATACAACTGAAATTTTGAATGTTCATTTAAACCAAAGTGCTCACTCTATGTGTAACTTTTGTTCAGGTAAAACTAAGGTGGTGGCACATGCTGTTGATTCGAAATAACAAAATATTTCACCGCACTGGGATTGAAATAGGAAAGAATTCTTATTTTCCCTCTGCCTTCCTGTGCCTCAGAAATAAAATGGGCTTTTAAGGTGTCATTAAGATAAGAAGAAACAAGGCTTGAGGAGTAAAATGAAACTCATTGTGGTCAAAGTAATGCCTGCGCCCATGAAAAGACTGTATTGTTTGTATGGAGAGGTCTTGGCTAGATAAGTGTCAATGTTTTTTGCTGTAATAGCTCTATTAAAATTATCTTCTATTACACTTGCATCTGTATGAAAGCACTAATGCCTCGAGGTGCATCTAATCCTTTATAATAGGTTGTAGTAGTAATTAGTCACAAGTGGCCAGGAATGAGCAGTGAGACCTGCTGATGGCAGCTGCAGCTTTGTGATGGGTGATGTTTCTACCACCTGAATAGCTCCTGCCTGGCATAATGACCCTTTGATGGCTATCAGGTCTCCAGTTCCAGAGCTTTTGCTTGGCTGTCACAGCTCCGCCATAGATGGGATGATGTCCAGAAATTGTTTTGCCAACATTTTTGATGCTCACTTTCAGTATTTTTATGAGTACTTGGAAAATAGCCCTTGGCATGTTAACCTTTGACTGACAGGTAATGACTGCCACAAATAACAGTGCCTGCTTTATCTGTTTCAGTGAATGAAAAGTTACATGTTTCTTGCAAGTTCAGAATTCTTTCCTGCCTCATGTGTTTATTATAAGGTTATCAATATATTTGAGCATGTACGTGCATGTAGATATGCATACTTAAGAAATTGTATTATTTTAATGGCCTTTATATTTATAATAACTAGAATATTTTTTGCATAACTTAATCTATATATTTATTGTCTAGTCTGAAGGGCAATATGAGCAGATCTTTGCCAAGGTTAATCCGGAGTTTTCAGCAAAGTTTGTTTGTTCACTTGTTAGAGTCCAAACCAGTATTTTTTTTCACATCACATACAATGAAACTTTTCTTTTCTGGAAATGTTTGGGCTCCAACATGGAATTTCTTGTTAAAATAAGTGACCCAAAAAGATACAGCCAGGCATCCTGGCTGGCTTAATGCTTACAACCCTCAGTTATGGGGGGCAAATTCTGGGGCTCAAGTCTTTGAAACAGGCAAAGCAGAGACTACAGCCTCCTGTTTCCTGTCCTGTATCACTGATAGGATATTCCTTCTTGCTAAAAAATGTTGATGTGGTTAGTTTTCTAAAATAAGCACTTTCCAAGTAGTACCACACCATGATTTTACATGAACATGGAAGAGATACGTTTGTGGTTTAGGACATTAAATTATAATGAGAAAGTGGACTTGGAATAAATTGTCCATGAAACATAAGGGTTATAAAAAAGCTCCTGATGTTGTAGAAGATTACAATTAAAATTGTAATTGCTATTGAAACGTGTTCAAGTCCCACCATGTGAGATGACGGCATCCTGTGGGTGAGAAGTGTGGAGGGATTCAACTTTGCAGGAACTCTCAGTGGTTCCAGGACCTTCCAATGCTTTTGAGACATGCCTTGTTTTTGCAGCCCTATGTTCTCCTTTCTCTGTTTTTGGGGGGTTTTTACTCAGTATTTTCTCCTGGCCTCTTTAAACCCTCTGCAACCCTACTAGTCTTCTTTATTCTATGTTTCAAAAGATGATTCTTCCTATAGACATGCTTCAGCCACGTGCACTCTTTGTGGCTCTAACAGTCCAGTCTTTTCCCTCTGAATTCAGTGCCAGACAGATTACTGAAAGCTGATGCCTACCAGTGAAATACCTCTGTTTGCTAAGGTCTACTAAGTTTTCCTTTTTTGTGAGTAGTATCTTTCTTTCAACACTTCTTTTTGTTATTTTTCTTTTAATAAATTTGTATTTCCTGAGGAAAACATTACACTGAAGTCCAGAGTTGGAATATTTATTACTATGATCCCCAGATGTGCAGGTCAGACAGAACTACAAGAGAACCTCAGAATTGCCATTCATGCTTATATATGACAAAATTAAAACTGGTAATTTAGTTCAGCAGTATATTTCTGAATGGGGAACAAAAGAAATATTTGGTTTTTTCGGTAGTAAGAAAGTGCTCTGAGGGACAAATTTGCTGGTTTGTAGCTGGCCTGAACACAAAATTCAAGATCTCTTTTTTGCTAGTATGTTACTTAAGTAATGATTTTTAATGAGGAAATTATTTAGCAGTAGCATTATTACTTCGTGTTACTTTAAAAATGAGATTTAATGAGTTTTTCTCATTTGTGTCATTAAAATTTCTGGGTTTTTGTTCTAAAAGTTTGAGTATTTATATTTAGAAAAGAAACAGTAAAACCTCTAAAGGCAAACAAGCCTTCATATAAAAGCACTAAAGCTCTCCAAAAATAATCAAAGTGTTTTAAAAAAGGATGGCATTTTCAGCCATGGTTGTGTTGCATTTGACTTCCAGACCCTGCACAGCTGTTGCCTGTGCCTCCAGTGATCAGGGGCAAGTGACACCACTGCAGCCTGTGCCAGCTCTGAATTTGGGCAGTACCTGTCTGTGCTTCTCAGATGCCTCTTTTGTGCAGCAATGTTCTGGAATGCTAACAATCACCAGTGCCTAATTAGCTCATTTTGCTTTGATCTAGGGTCCTTGTCAGCTTTGATTGACACTCTTAATGGTGACTCTCTCGAGCTCTGTTCTTAAAAGTGTTTGCACACATCAGACATTTGATTTAACTGATTTATCCTTACCACGTTTAAATACTAATCTTTGTGTTTGGATGATGGGGTTTGTTTTCTTCCGTAGAACCCGTGCTGTGGTCGTCCCTGATACTGAACTGGTCTCTGGAATGGTGTTGGCTGCTGAAGGATTTTTTGATGCATGTCTGTTAGCCATGCAGTTCATCACCTTGTAACCTCTCTGCTCCCTGAACAGGTGAGGGTTCTTTGGGCTCCTGGATTTAATACATACCCATCAACACACATTCCATAGCAGCGCAGCTGAATATTGTATACTAGGAGGGATTTATGTATACTGTCTTATTTTGTATTTTAAAGACATTTTAAATCACGTGTCCATCCTTAATAAATTGTCAGACATGAGTCTGGGAAAAAAGTGTCCTTTCTTCTTACCTTGGGATGTTTGTAATGTGTTCATTTTGCATTAAATAATTGTATATCACCTCTTCATACCTGGTGTGACTGACTACATTGTGCTGCTGTGTAACACCCATGTAAATAACTGTCTTTTGGAGAAGAGAATAACAGAGTAGAAATTATTTTGGAAAAATAGAAAGCATGTTGTAATTGAATGAACATTTCTTTAAACTTTCCCCAGTAAATACAGTGGACAACTGTTTGAAAAAAAGGGGGAGAAAAAGCATTTCTAAATAATTATTATACTAGAAAGAATTCATATTCAGAAATATTATCTTAAAAATGTAAAACCTAGAAGTTGTATGACTCCTTTCCTGTATGTGTGCTGTTTGAATAATTTCCAACTGTATAATTTTTCACAAGACGTTTTTAATATTCACTTTTATCAGTAGAATAAGAACTTGGAGAGGCCTTGAACCTTAAGCTGTAAACTCAATAGAAGGCAGGACCATTATGAAATAAAAAACAACTTTATTTTCATGCCTGCATAATTTTGAAATTATCCCTAAATATCCTGAAGATTTCCTGACACATTCTTGCAATTTTCTAGAGATAATGAAATTAAACCATGCATGTCTAAAGATAATTAATATTATTTCCTTCACTAGAACAAGGATTCTTTGAGTCTAATGATTACTTTGTCCTGGAGGCATGTTCTGAATTGAGAAAAGTAATTTATACCATGGTTTGCCACTTCAGTATTATTAATAATAAATTATTTGTATTAATATTATGATTATTATAAATTGTTATATTATTATTTATATTATAATTATTCTAGTATATATTATAATAATTATTTATATATTATAATTATTATAGTAACAGTAATAATCTTAACATTAAGGTTTGAAGCAAAATCTAGAATGTTCTTGTCTGTTTACTTTTTAAATCTCATTTTTTTTCCTTTTAAAGGAAATGGGAGAAATCAAATACATCTGAGAAAAAATTCTGGGCTTCTGCATAAAATATACAACAGTTCAGAGAGTTCGGAAAGTATTGCTCCAGTGTTGGGACTTTCAGAACTTTGAATACACCTTTGGAGCACCAGGATCCTAGCCTATGGAAGCTGCTGTAGAACAGGGTTATCAAGGCTTTCAGTGCATTTGTTGTGAGGGAAGGGACTTCAGGTCCTGTCATGCCATGGCAAATAAAGTCCTTGTACTCTGGACAATCCACACACCAGGCTGCTTTTAAGATGCATATCCTGCTATTTAACACTCTTTCAGACAGCAAAATAACAAAAAAATTTTTGGGGAAAAAAAAAAGCTTGCCTAAATCTAACCAAAATCTCATTAAGCACTGTATATTCCTAAATTTACTGGTTTCATTATCAACTCTGTTTAACTTCTTTGCCTGGATGTACTATTTCTAAAATGTGGAGACTCATTTTCAGTGCAGATAATTGGCATCTTTATTACCTCAGAATTTTTTTTTTTTTAACTGATGATGAACTGTCCTGAATTTGAAAATTACTTTTTATTTTTTTTATTCTTTGTGATGTATTTAGTGCATTTGATTCCCACTTATAGAATTACCACTGTCATGGAAGAGGATAGAGGCATATGTCAGCTTAAAATGGTCTATTTTTAAGCTGTGAATTTACTTCCAGTTTTGTTGGTTTGGGGTTTTTTTGGGGAGGGGTTGCTTTTTTGTTCCTTTGGCGGGGGGAGGGGAGAATTGGTAATACTAATAGGCTGTATTTATATTAAATTCCCAGGTGTGGCTGCAGAATAGGTTTTCAAATTTTACCCAGCTGGTAGCCAGTTAAGAATAGGGAACCAAATGGTGGAATTCTGAAAATTAAATAGATATACAGATATATATATATATATATTTCACCCTTTTATTTTTTTATTCAACCTCTAACACTGACCGAAAGCCACTGAAAGACAAGTGAATAAAAATGTCTTGTTTTACTCTGTGTGTAAAATGATTTTTTTCTTCATAAACACTACCACTTAGTTTTATTTTGTGTGCTAACATGACTCGTTAAAATGTTTTTTTTACTGGGCACTTCATGCTATCAAGTGTTTTCATAATTGCTGGCTCCCTGAAACAAGGAGACAAGAACAGACCTGAGAACGGGGTAAAATCTGTTTCTGGTGTTTTGCCTTTGAGTAAAAACAGAATCCTAAAAAAAAAAAGGATTTAATGCTCTTGTGATATATTGTTTACCCTCCCTTTCCATGTGCTTTTGTGAGTCTTAAGAGACTTCAATTTGCATAGAATAGTGACAGATGATATCCCAATTTTCATAGGCCTGATCAGTGACCTGTTTCCAGCTCTGGATGTTCCAAGGACGAGGAACCTACAGTTTGAGCAGATGGTTAAACAATCTACCCTGGAGCTGTACTTGCAGTCAGAAGAGAACTTTATTCTCAAAGTAAAAGAATTCATTGTCTTTAATTACTCCCCTTAAGATTTTTGATCACAATAATTGCCAATGGGTTGGTTGTATTAGACATGAAGATTTTTTGAGTATGTTACAGTATGGATAAAGTGTCTCTCAGTGACTCAGTATTTCAAAGACATTTCATCATGGCAGTAATGCTCCTCAGTATGATAAATATGCCCATAAGGAAACGTGTATCCTGTTCAGGAAAGCTGTGTACAGTCTAGAGTGACAAAAATGTTTGTTTGTGCACAGTAGCAAGAATTTGTACTTGGTAGCAACTTCATTGTTGGTCAGATATTTATAGTGAGGTATGAAGTGTAAGGGAACAAAAACACATAAATAAGAAGGTGTGGATTTGGAATGTGCATGGCTACGAGTGACTTTTTTGTATTCTAGCTTTTATGTATAATATAATGCATGTTGTGCTATACACATAAAAACATGCATGTGCATATGTGCATGCATGTACACTCACAAGAATTAGTTGCCCATAAGATAAATTTAGGCACTAATTTAGTTTAATTACAGACAGGGTGAAAAAGTGAAACATAGAAACACTGGTTAGTATATAGACCAAATAAAAAGTGCATATATTCCCACCTTTCTTCAAGGAACATCCGCATCTGCTGTATGTGACAGCACACTCCTTACCTCTTTGAGGTATGTTGGAAATAACCAAGCTGGATGAATGTGACCGATCAGAAGATTTATAAAGGATTTTGTGCTCTTGTCTATCTTGTTCCATTATCCTGACAGAAGGGTGAAAGACTATAAGATATGCCTTGGGGTATTATGAACTTTACAATCTGTCTTCCATAGAGTATTTTGTTTCCTGCTAACTGGGTAAATCAGAAGAAAAGCTCTGAGGATCATGAACTTGTTCCTGTTAGACTTTGGGAAATCAGAGTGAATAATCCTCACTAAAACAGAAATCCACAAGCTATTTCCATTCCGTGACTCGTACAACTATTTCTTTGGAAGCAATGTATTACTTTAGGAGACTGAGTTTGTATTTTTCTGAATTACAGCTGTACAACTGATTGTGGAATTCACTCTGCTAAAGCAATGGCAAAATTTTGATAACTGTTCTGTATCCTTGGGTTTTCACAGTCCTACTGGACTGTGTGGCTGTCTGGCAGAATAGGATTTGTTCTCACTTGCTGAGGTAACTGCTTTCATTCCTTTGCACTAATTCTCATCATTTTCTGGGAGACAGTGTTCTTGGTGTAACACCAGATTTGCTGAGGCAAATCTGCCAGGAAGGTGCAAGCTTACTTTTTCCTATTAAAGGGAATAAGAATGTAGAGGGGGAGAAACTTTTTGTGAATAATTGTGTCTCAGTGATAAGAACTACAACAGGAGAGGAAAGGTGCTCACCGTGTGTCCCTTCTGCATGGTAGGATGTTCAGCAGGAGGAGCAACCAGCAGTATGTCACTCTGTGTTTGTTGTGGGAATTGCAGGGAATGGAAAGGGTAGGGTACCTGCCTGTCTATGTAGCATGTTTTCCATCTCACATTGTAAAGAAACTGCCATGGTTCTTGCTTAAAACTTTCTTCCTGCTGCCTTTGCCAGAGGCTGCAGGGTAATGACACGCTGCTGAGGCCACTCGGTCAGCCGCATGATGTGCAACGGAGAGCTCAAATGTCGCAAGCAAATTCCACATTTTATATGTTGTTTGCATGTCCCAAAGGACAGTTAATCATGGCATGAAGTAATGATCATTCAATTTGACGGATAGACTAAGTAGTACTTTGTTCTGGAAGGAGAAGCAGGATGTTTTAATTAGGCTTCTAGACACACATCGTGGAATTTATTGCCAAAACACTAGATAAATAATTCTAATACATAATGCTTGCCTATTTCTGCTACTAAATGTTGGCAGCTGCATAGATTTTCTTCTCCATTTAACACTTTCTATTAGAATTGAGTGCAGAATATGGCTATTTCAGACTGGGAGTCTTCTTTCCTCTCCTTAGGCTTAATGGAAATTTGGGACTAAACTAGCACAGAGGCAAGGTTAAATCAATGTACACTGTTGGCTGAGTGTGGGGATTCACAGTCAGAGATCCAGTTCAGGAACAAGTCAAGAATTCCTACTCCTTGAAAATACTGTCACTAACATGCACTCTGTTCCTTCTCTTCAGGTTCTGGAAGTTCTTCATCACATGTACGTGAACACAAAAGAAATATCTATTCGGAATGAACTTAATGCAGAAGTTCTGACAGCTGATGAACTGTGTGGTTTTATACACCAGGAAACCAGAGAGTGGAAAGATGGCAAGAAACAAATGTGTTCTTGCTAGGATGTCATTCTCCATCCAAAATGGACAATACCAGAATTCAGAGAACATGTAAGAGACAGAATTCTTGCACTTTTTGAGTTTTGATGCAATGAAATGTGTATGCAGAGCACTGGTGGTTCTGGAAAGGCTGGAGGGCAGGGCAGGATGCTGGTAGATAGAAAGTATTAGCCTGAACAATGCTGATCCAGCTGCCTTGAATGGCCACTTATTTTCTCCCCAGACCCATGGTACCTCCCTTATCTCAACCACATCATTAAGACTTATGACAGACTCTCCTGTAATCAAAACAGAAACAGGTCATTATTACATAAAAAGCAGTCATTTTGCTGTATTGAGTGTTCATTGAATTTTTTTTGTTATTTTAAATAATCACCTAATAAAGAAGCAAAGGAAGAAAACATGGGTTTGATGCTACAAAAGCTTCTTTTTTCACTGATGTGTCATCTTCTGAAGTTTTAATTGCAGTGCAGTGTTGTTGTTTAAGCCCTTAAGTTATAAGTTTCTATTGAAATATAATTTGCAGGTCTCCTGTCATCTTCTCCGTGAGGATGACCCAGTATTACCCAGGAGGGGCCAAGGTTTGTTTTAAATAGGGATATAGATCCTATGGAGACTGAATCCCTTAACACTGTTATGGATGTTAACAAGGTGAGCCACTGAGGCACAATTACAGTGGCTTCCCCTCGACCTGTTTTCCCATTTTCTTCTTCCTCTATTTTTCTGGAGACAGTTTTGCGGTGTGCATTCCCTTTTTCTTTTATTCTTGTAATTTCTTTGGTTTTCACTATTGCTAAGTAATGTTTTAGTACCTAATTAACACTTTATGCCTTGCCTATTTGGTACAAAAAAGCACCTTAAATTAGCCTACAAATACTCTAATGGTGATTGTGCCTCCTAGAAGTGAACTGATGTAATTTAAGATATTAAGCGTAAGATTATTGAAACTGGTATTTGGAAAGTCTCTTAGTAAAATAGATTTAAGATTCAATTATTGAAGTCCTTGCATAACTATACTATGGAAGGCAAGTTCAGGAAATCTAAATCAGTCAGTTTAAGCACAGTAGGATACAGACTCTTTCTTTCCTTCTTAATTATACAGCTAAACCAATTTTGTGGGCTCTCTGAAATGCTGTCATATAACGAAACTCAAATCTAAAATCTGAATGTAACCTTTGGATAGTGATTGGAGTTTTATGCTTTCCTGTCTTAGGAACTTAAACCTTAGTAACCCTCTGGTTACTCAGCAAGATGCCTGTCGGGGTCAGCCACGTAATCCAACTTTATCTGAGGCACAGAAAGCGGCTTGTTCAAGAAACATTTTGGAGCACTTAAGTTTAGGCCCTGCTCTGAATCATTTTCTGATTATTTCCATTGACCTGGAGAAAGATTTTCCCTCCTCTGCTTTTATCGGCTTTCAGGAAAACTCACATTTGGTAAAGCAGGCTAGTCACCTTTTAAATGAATTAAACTCTAAAAAACTCATACAAGGTCAAGAAAAACCTTTTGAATTTGTCATCCTCTGTGTTTCTGGTAAAAAACTCTAGTCATGTTCAAACAGAGTTTGTTTATCAAGAAATAGAGTATGCATTGTGTTGCAGATAATCCTCTGTGGGGCTGTAATAAACATGATTGCCCTCATCGTGTTCCTGTCAAACAGCATATCTTGGCTTTCTTTTGCTGAAAAGTTTACTGATGATTTCTAGGTTCTGACCCTCACAAACAAAATGTATGCCTATAACTCTGTCAGTGTGGCTGCTGTTTGAGGTACATGTTCAAGAGCTGCTGCCCCAGCTACATTATTCAGAGCTGGCGTTCTTCACCTGAACATCCAGAACCTGGGATGGAACCCATGAGTATCTGATGATAGCAGTTGGCATTTTTAACATCCATCTTTGAAGATTAATCACGACAAACTCCATTATATATATGAAGTCTTCCTTCTAATTTTTATTCTGCTGATGTATTATTTTTATGGTGGCCACATATATTCTCAAATAGGCATTTTAGAGAATTTTGTCATCACTTAAGTGGGTTTTTTTACTCTCTTACATGTACTGCTTAATCCGAGCAGTAGTTTGGAGGGTTGACCCTGGCTGAATGCCAGGTGCCCACCAAGCCACTATTACTCCCCCTCCTCAGCTGGATAGCAGAGAGAAAAATGTGATGAAAGACTCTTGGGTCAAGATAAGGACAGGGAAATCAAATACCCAGCACACTGTCATGGGCACAACAGACTCAACTTGGGGAAATTAATTTTATTTATTACCAATCACATCAGAGTAGGGTAGTGGGAAAAAACCCCCCAAATCTTGAAGATACCTTCCTTCCACTCCCCCCTCCTTCCCAGTTCAACTTCACTCCCAATTTTCTTTACCTCTTCCCCCGATTAGCACAGGGGGGGTGGGAAATTGGGTTGCAGTCACCTCATTGTTGTCTCTGCTCCTCCTTCCCTCTCAGGGGAAGTACTCCTCACACTCTTCCCCTCCCTGCTCCATCCCACGTCCCTCCCATGGCAGACAGGCCTCCATGAACTTCTCCAACTTGAGTCCTTCCCTCGAGCTGCAGTTCTTCATAAACTGCTCCAGCATGGGTCCCCATGGGGTTACAAGTCTTGCCAGCAAACCTGCTCCAGCATGGGCTCCTCTCTACACAGGTTCACAGGTCCTCCCCGGAGCCTGCCCTAGCACAGGCTTCCCACAGGATTTCAGCCTTCTTTGGGCATCTACCTACTTTTGTGTGAGGTACCTTTTCTTCCATAATAAGAGAAACTCAGGCTCCAAGTCCATTTAAATCATTGAAAATAATGTCCACAGCAACTGTTCACCACAAATCGAAGCCTTAACATTTTCCTATGGCCACATTTATGCACAGATAATTTCTTGTCAGCTAAATTAGCTCCACACAAAGTGTATGAGATCTAGAGGAAGCAAATCATTTCATCACCTTTCCACTATGGTCTTGAACAACTTATAAAGTAAGAGTTGTATTTGTGGAAGACAAATTGTAGAAGTTATGATAGTATGATATATACATGTCGGTGGAGGAATAGAAAGCATGAGCTGGTAGTTGTAATTGCCTCAGTTTGAAGGTTTGGTTATTTTTGCATTTTTTTTAAGTGAGTTCTGCATAGGATATTCTCAAGTGCTTAGTGGTGTTTCGATTGGATTAACTTGTATTGTACAATTTTTAATGCTTAGATGTGTAGGAATATTCCTGGAGAGATTAGAAGTCTATGGACTTAGAAATATGGAGCCAGTGATAAAAAGACAAGATCTATTATCAAATCTTCTGTTGTCTTTGAGGGTTAATATTTGATAGGAAAATACAGAGCTTGGAAAAGAGAGATTTATCAGGCAAGGAAGCTTTTAGGTGCTCACAGTAATTAAAGCTATTTATTGCCAACTGTTTGTCCAAATGGTTTTAGGTATGGTGAAAGCCAGGCCAAAAATTAAATTGAAATAATTGAGAAATTAAACCAACTACATTTTGCACCAGTCTTTGCTTCTCTAACAGTTATAGGGAGACTGGTGTTCTGTAAAGGCTGAGGTGGAACAAATGCATTTCAGCTATAACCAGATTTCAAAAGCTTCATATTAGAAGTTTAATAAAATTTTTCAAGTAGAAATACTGTGTAAAAAGTAATCCAGTAAAACAATTTCTTGCAGTAATTGTTTGAGAATGAAAGAAAAGTGTAGCCTGTTTCATCACTTTTTAGAATTAATCCTAGCCAGAGAGAGAGACAGAAATTACAGTTTGCTTTTAAAAGTAAACTGTGATGTGCAAGTGTTTGATGTTTTTTTTTTCCTTTTCAATTTTAGTCAGTCTTTGTTCACGCATTTTCAATTGTACACCTCCAGTACCTTACTGATTTACTCGTAATAAAAGGCAAAGCAGTCTTGCTTGTTGGAAATGCTGGAGTAGGAAAAACAGTGTTTACAGGCAATAGACTTGGTGCTGTCTCTGATTAGACAAGACTACCTCCTGACCAACAATTCATTCAGCTACCACACAACATCAGCAGTGCTCCAGAGTAAGTTCCATACAGATGTGAGACACTTATCTTCCCTCAGCAGCAATGATAAAAAATATTCCACAGTTATTACAGTTTTATCACAACCATTGGCTACTGCTCTTGTCTGGGCCTTGACAAAGTTCATTGCTTTGCAAACTGGAAAACTTTGAAAGTTGTGGCAGGCAAGGGGAAAAGAGGAGGATGAAATTGCTTGGTGCAAACTGGAACTGACACTGTGCTCCCACAAGTTGCCCTCTGATTGCGGATAAGAAAATTTATCTTTACTTCTATTCCCAAGAAGACTTGAGCCAGCTTTGACTGGGTGTCTCTGCATGGTGCCTGTAGGTGTACCGAAAAGGACAGTCAGAAGTTGAGCTTACTTTTGCTATGTGCCGTACAACACCCAAGGAGGGTCAGTCCCTGTCTGGTGGAGTTTGGAGTCTCCGTAGGTGAGATGGATGCAGATCAAAGGAAATGTTAATATAACGCACAAATGGAGAGGGCTGTATGTTGGCCAAAAATGTTATAGTGGTGGTAGATTTTGGAAAAAGAGCAGTCAGACAGTCAAAGCAAAATAGGATCATAACAACTGTCTGTTTTGCTCTTCATGAAGAGCACAATCAAGGGAGAGCCCAGCTGTCAGTGGATATGCCGTCTTTGCCATCTCTCTTTTTATCCTTCCCATAACTTGAACAGGAAAAAACTATACAGAAAAAATTATGTGTCCTCTTCATGCCATGAGAAGCACTAGAGAAGTTAATACACTGTCTTGTCCTCTCAAATGTCTGGGAGAAGATACCAAAACCAATTTTTCAGTTTTAAAAACTTTCTACAATTTTAGAAGTCTTCAGATAAAATCTTTAGAAGGATTTAAATGTGTTTGATGTGTAATTGAACTGCTTTTGCAATGAGCTGTCTAATTTTCCAGCCAATCTGCATTGCTCCTAATGGATTACATTTTCACCAGGTTTAAAAAAAATAGGTATACATCCACAAATCTTAATTGAGTAAGTTTTTACCCTGTTTTTTCTTTCATGTCTTGTGTTAATTTCTTCTGTATTCACATCAGATAAGCAAAGACCATTTTGTCTTTATACTTTGGTTTATTCTTTGAAGTGTTTCCAATTCACATTAACATGGAATCCTGCAGTAACAGAGCTTAATCGCCTTTTTGCCCCTCAAAATGAATGGAAACATTAGGAGAAAAGAAGTCTGCTGTGTGTCAGAGTGAGATCATGAGCTGTTGTAAACTGTCATAGCTCCTTTAATGGGGACTCAGCCTTAAAAGGCTTTCAGAAATTCCTCTGATCAGGAAGGGATTTTTCAGCTAATGACTGCCATTCCAGTAGCAACCATGGCCATGCCTCTAGAGTACAAAAGCATAACACTTTCCATTGCAAAGAGAAGCTGATGAAAGGAGCTCCTGGGCAGCAAAGATTGTGTATTCTGCTTGCAGGAAACTTCTTAAATAAACCAGAGAGGTGAAGTCAACATCACAGGGTCTTGCTCTCCAAGTGTATCACACCCCCCAACAGTCTTGCGGCATAGAGTCTGGGAGTTTATGAACCTTCTAACTGCTCCTTCTAAGAAAAATTAAGACATGTACAAAGCAGTGGACTCATCTTGTTGTCTGCAGCTCTTCCCTCTGTCCACTGCTCTTTAGCCAAGTTCCTCTTGTTAAATGCTCTGCTACCACATCCCTCCGTTAACCAGAATGGGTGAAGAACCACATGACAATCCAGAAACAAGGATATTGTGTTCCCTTTCCACTGTGTTTAAAACATTGTCTCAGTGAGCTGTGACGGAATGATTTTGTACTGTCATGTATAGATCAAAATGACTGCCTCTGATGTTAGTTTTGTGTTTGTGTGTACCAATATTTCTTCCTGGAAAATGCATTCAAGTGATACACTGAAATGCCTTCATGTGTCTTAAGCTATCATTCCAAGCAATTATTTGGAGCAGTAAAATTGTGGATTGTTTTCATTATGGGAAGAGTCATTCACAGCAAATTGCACAAATGAGCAATTTAAATTAAGTCTTCGTTCATAAGAAAGAGCTCAAGAGATGAACTTGTTAAAGTACAGTGATTCACTATTGTTAATCGCTATGTTCTTTCCATAGTTCAGAGGTTAAAAGATTTTTCTTACAGATCATATCACTTTTAATCTGCAGTGTTTTCTGTCAGTTCTCATCTTATCTACAGCCACATAACTTTTTTTGAGGTATTTGCTGGAGTGGGTGAGATTAGCATGTAGTGTAGGGTTTTATTTAGCATTCCCCCAAGGCATATGACTCACCCTCTCTGCCTCTAGAACAGCAGAAAATTTCAAAATGTTGCTTGTTGGAGGCACGTTCTGCTGCAAACTAATATTGGTACATTAAATCTGAGGTCCTCAATAATACTGAAGTCCTGAACACTGCCACAGAGAACAAAAGTGTGCAAGTGTTTATAAATTATAATTATGGACATTCTTTAAAATTTAGATAAGGCTAAGGATTAAGACGGAGGATTCCTAATTTGGGATTTAAAATTACAGGTGCACACTAAGCTAAAAGAACAAAATTGTCTTTTATGTAATTAAGATACTTTAAGCCTTTCATATGCACATGGTTTCTGCAGAAAGTTTTTTTCCCTTCTGTGGTAGGAAAGCAGGGTAAGTGCAGCCACTGCTTTTTTCCCCCAAAAGTTATGAACATCCAGTTGCAAATATGTTGAGGTTCTCTATTTCTGTCCTGTCCTCCAGCACACCTTCACTCTTTATCTGCTTGTTTTACTTCTCCAGTCAGTAACCATCCTTTCAGCTGACTGTGACTAGACAGAAATGGCCTTGGAAGCATTTGTTACCTTTGTTGAGTTGGCCAGTCAAAATCACTGTTGAGGTTTGCAGATGATTCATTTCACTGAAAAATCTAAGATGACAGTACTTCTGTAGTCCTACTGGAAACTGCTTGCAGTGATGTATTTGTTTATTCTGCTTTGCCCAAGGAACTAATAAGTCTGCTGCGAGTTAGGACCGTGGCAGTGATGTGACATCCAGCATTCAGCTGTCCCTGTGTAAGTGCAGTTCCCATTTCCTACAAGCTCTCATGGACATGTTGCCCAGTTTTTAAAGAAGCAAGACAAATTCAAAACCATATACTTACATTTCACTCTTTTTTTTTTTGCCTAACCTGAAGTGTTTTAACACACAGTGCAATACAAAAAAAAAAGTCTGTAGTCTGCATTTTTCCTATTCTATTTATTATACATGGAACTGATAATCCTTCTCTTTTTTTCTTTCATACAGGCATTTCTTATTGACAAATATTAAAGTATTATTAAATTGTGGCTTTCATCATCTCAAAATCCCAAATTCCTTACATTATTGACTGGACAAAAAAAATCTCAGTTAGATTTACAAAACTTTTTGAGAAATCTTTTTTTCTTGATGAACAGTACTGAGTCTGCACTAAATTCTCTGCTGTGCTGTAAGGATTTTAACCACTATATTCCCTAAATGTTTCATAACACCTTTTGGTTCAAATCCCAGCTCTGAGACAGAGAGAATTCAGCCTGCTTGTTGAAGGTGAGAGCCCCAGTCACTGTAACATGCTGAAGTTTTCCTTGAAGTCCGTCTATTACTGTGGTTTTATTTTGTGCAAAATAATTTCTGTGATAATTTGAATAACAAAAATATATGGCCTAGGAAGGAAGATTGTTAGTTTTACAGTCCTGCTTTAATAAATTTGTAGTGATTTCTTCAGGTTCTTGTTTCCATGCACAGAATAGAAAGAGTGCAATTAGGAATCAAACTTCCATGAATCATGAATCATTTCTTATGTAGCTGTGGAATACTTCACTAAGTGGCAAAAGTTGAGAATCACATTGTACCAGAGTTCAGCATTATAATAATGCTTAATAAAAGTTGTTTTCTTCTGCATTTTCAACACGACTTAGCAGCTTTCTGTAGTTATTTTTTCACTTACATATCTAAGGGAAGCAGTGCAGTTGGATAAAAATTGTATAAACTCAAAGTTTATGTCTCAATATTTTACAGTTCTGATGAACTGGTAAGGGCCTTTGAGTCAATTTGTTCACTCTTGTAGTAAATTTGTACCTAATGGTCTGTATTGAGCATCATGTAAGCACCTCATTTGGGGGAATAGGCTGAAATTTAGTACGATCACCTTAATATTCCTTAGTCTGGGAGATGGTATTGCATTAGATTCCTGATTAAATGTCCTGATTAAATTATATCTATCATTCATATTTTTGCACTTTACGTATTTCGGTAAAGTTCTTATTTAATCCTTCCCAGGAGAAGGAGAAAATAATCTACTCACTGATTAATTTTCTGAGTGTCAGGATACCTGGGGAGTTCACATTCAAAGCATTTCAGTTTCAAAGGATGCAGATGGATATGCTGTGAGATTTTCAAAAGCTGTGAAGTAGTCAATCAACTAAATCAACAAGACTTTTCTGGAATTCAGAATCCCAGGGTGATGTGTTCTCAAAGACTGACTGTGAGTTTCTTTGATTACTAAGGACTTCAACAGTTAAAAAACAGTTAAAAAACCCTGTAGTTGGTGAAATGTTTCATAAATTTTAGCCAGCATGATTTTGAATCCTAGATTTTGTTTAGTTTCAGTGTTTCTTTGTATGGTAATCACTTTTATGCCTTTGAGTTGCATTCCAGGGATGTTTGGGAAAAAGCTGGAGAAAGAACCTGGTCATACCTATGGTCCAGTAAAAGAATGAGAAATTTGCCGCTTTTTCTGGTGATTTGAATATGCCTGAAGTGGATAGATATGGAATGGTTCAGCCTCATGCATTGATTCAGCAGCATATCGTTTATGGACACTGGTGAGCATTTACTTGATGTTATGACATAATTTTTCTGTTGTGGTCCATGATGGCAACCCTAAACTGCAGAAAAAACACGAAGCTTCAAAATTAATTGATTAAAGAGAAAAGCAGCATATGCTCCTGGGAGGTTATAAACCATTTTAGAAAAGAGAATCAGAAAGTGAAGGGGCTATGGAGAGTCTTGGAAGGAAAGTATCCTTCAGCTGCATTTGATGGAGCTGCTGGATGTTGGCCCCACTGACTGGCTATTGAGAGCAGGGATGGCTGAGATACAGAAACTGATTCCCTAAATTGCAGCTTCCCAGGTGTTTAGCCTCTAACACTCTCTATGCTTTCTTTGTCTGTAAAGACAACAGAAAAAATCCTTAGAAACTTTATGATACTAGTTCAAATGAACAGCCTGTCTCTGCCACGAGAATAAAAACATAGAAGACGGCCACTGAAGGATAATTCAGTTGATTTGCGTGATTAAGGTAATTACAGAATCACAAAATCTCAGAACTGTTAGGTTTGGAAGGGACCTCTGGAGATCATCTAGTCCAACCCCCTGCCAAGGCAGTGCCACCTAGAGTAGGTGACAACAGGAATTCCCTTACTTTCCAAATGACAATTTAAGTTTTTTGGCAGTTAAAATATATTGGCATCCTTTCACCAGAACCTGTGTAAATATAAAAGTTTCCAGTCCAAAATCAATGGATTAGTGCTTTAGTTCACTCTGTTACAGGAAGACCAATATTCTGTGTAAATACTTTGTAGTTATCATAAATGTGCATTAGATTCTTGTCCATACACAAGCATGTCATCTTATGTGACATGAAGAAAATACGTGACTTACAAAGAAAACATTGTGAATGATCTGTATTGTTCTTGTATCTTTTAATGGATCTGTACTGTTCTTGTATCTTTTAATGCAGATGAATTGTATAAATTTTTTCACTAGGTCATACTTCATACCATGAAGGAATGACACCAGGCATCAGCTAGATATCTTGTTAAGGAACAAGATATAAAGAGGAAAAAAAAAAAAAAGGAAGCAGCTACTCAAATCTGAAACATCTCTGGCTTGGACAAATCAGTTAGGTCTAATTCAGTGACATGCAAAGCTAACGTCTCAATGCTCTCTCGTTTTCTTCCCAAAACTATACTCTTTTTGCAACAAGAAACCTTTTATTCTTTCACAAAGATTTCAGAGTTCAGATCTCAAAATCCTTAGTGCTTAAAAGGGTTGATGCTTCCTTCTTTTGAATGGTTTTGAATTCTTTTAAAACAAAGCATTCCCCAAAATTAAAACTTTCCATTTTTACAAAACTGATCAAATCAAGAAAAATGCTGACCATGCAGTTCAGGAATTTAATATAACTACTTAAGAATTCTAAAATAGAGTAAAATTCATTGCAAACACATGGAAAGAAAGAGAATGCATTGTTCTGTGAAGTTCTGGGAAGGAAGGATTTGTTGATTTCAGCGGGAAATAGCTGTATTATTCATGATTTTTCATTTTACAGTATTTCTTCAAAAGACCTGCTTGTCCTAGTTCAGATGTACACTTACGTCTAAAGAAACAAGATTCTCTTCACATTTGGACAAAAAGAACACAAATTGCCAGCAACTCAGAGCCTTTTTTTCTTTCAATTTCACTCGTTAGGTGGCCTCCTTTTAATTCACCAGGAGCTGTGTCATCTGAAGTGCCAGAAAGAGTGTTGGATAATGCAGCAAATAGAGGAGCATGCCCCATCACACTCTGTGATGATCCTCACTGGTTTTTTCCTTATTGAGATCAGCTGATTTTGCTCTTATCTGTGATGAGTGATGATTGCGTGCATTCTCAAACTGATTTGTACTTCTTTTGACCATGCTTTACTCATTCAAGTGTGTTTGGAGCCAGTTTCATTACAAAAAAATATTTATCATCAGAAGCTTTCGTGAAAATGTAGTATCTTAATTACAGCAGAAATTTTGAACAAAACATTATGTGATAGAAAATGTGAGATTAGTCTTAGTCTTAAAATGTCAATCCCAATTTGATACTTCCATGCATATTTGTATACCAGATTTCCCATATGTCAGAACTGTTGATTCTTCAACTGAGGTTAAACCTGGAAATGTGCAGCATTTCGGTGTTTTGTCACTAATATTAATCAAGCGACACTTTCTTTCTCAATTATGATAGGCAGAAGCTAACTATTAAAGAAATTCATAATTTTCAGTATGTTGCCTCTATGAATCCAGCTGCTGGCAACTTCATTATCAAGCCTAAGTTCCAGGTAGGGTTTGAAGTGTCACATTATAGCAATCCTGTATTTAATACATGAAATAATTACTATTTAGCTTTCCACTACAATAGGTAGGAGATGAAAGGGAATAGGAGAAAACATAGTGTTTGAAATTTAGCATAGGTTGAAAATCTTGCTGTTCTTATAGCTAAACAGAAAGAGACAAACTACATTTATTATGACATTGAGAGTCCCCTGAATTGCAGTCTCATGTGGTCATTCACCTGTCAGATGTGCCCTTGGGGCTCATAACCAGGCATGCAACTGCTGAGGAACTGCATTAAGGATGAGGCTAGAAATGAAATATTTTCTGTGACACACAAGTAGCTGTATGCTCACCAGGCTGTATTGTCATTTAACACTTCACTGACTCTTATCTGCTGTCTGATGCTGGAGAATCTTCATCTCCTTTTCCCTTTTTATTTTCAGAGATATTTTGCAGTATTTGCCTTCAACTTCCTTTCTTCAGACTCCCTGATTACCATCTTTAGAATGATAGTTTCCTTCCACTTCCAGCAACAAGCTTGTACTCCACCAGTAATCAAGAATACTTGAGCCATAGTACAATCAGACATATGTCCTCACCAGGCAGGGATTCAAAACTTCCGACCAACTGATATGAAGTTTCACTACATCCTTAATATGAGAGACCTCTCCAATGGCTTTCAGGTCTACATCACGCACTAAGGCACCTGACAACACTCCATTATTGCTGATCTTTACAATCCAATGACGGACATTGGATTGTGAACTGATGAAGAAGAGATGCTTTTTGTACAAAGTAGAAGATAGTCCCTACCCTAAGGTGACCATAGTCATGTAGATGAGGTGGGTAGAAAGCTGTAATGGTTTACAAAGTTTGCTATGCTTACTTTTTTGTTTGGTTGGTTTTTGAGAAGAGAAGGTCAGCATTTCAAAGGGAAAAACAACTTTTGGTAGACTAGGTAGAACAAAACAGAGATTGAAGAAGCTCTGAAACAATAATCATAAAACGACAAAATCATTTAAGTAGCAAAAGACCTCTAAGATCAATGACACCAGCCATTAGTCTAGCACTGCCATGTCCACCATTAAACCACACACCCAAGTGCCACATCTACACATCTTCTAAATACCTCCAGGGATGGTGACTCAACCACATCCCTGGGTATCCTGTTCCAGTACTTGACAACCCTTTCCATGAAGCAGGATCTTCAAAGGGTAGCCAAACACCAGAGCAGAGATTAAAGATAGAAATGAGGGAAGGATATAATAGGGTCAGCAGATCCCGGCCTTTCTTGTAAAATCAGGTGAGTCTGCTCTTGGTTTGTTTTTATCTGCTTTCCTGTTCCTTGGAGTGCAGCTCTGTTCTTTCACAGAATATGATTTTTGTCTTCCCACCCCATGGATCATTGGGAAGATGAGGAGGCAAGGACTTGTCAGGTCTTCTAGTACACCACACACCTTGTTTTGGTGGGGTTGCACTGGCCCATCATGCATGTTTGCACCCATCCTGGTGTGGAAGTTGTGAAAGAAGGACGTTTGAGGTGACAGTTGAGAAAGTGCTAATTTTGTCATGACGACCTCTGTCCTGTTTTCTTGAGCACTACTGAAAAACAGGGTTAGTGACCACGGAAGATCCTGATGGTGCCAAGTGTTTCCATGTGTCCTGTACTGTCCTGGAGCCTCAAACTATTGTAGCCCACCTAAGTGTGCCAGTCACTGGAGAGCAGACTTTTGTTTTAAGTATATTTTGCATGTTCAGCCGGTTGGAGAACTTGCTAATTTAGAGACATTCTGGTTCATGTTAAAGAATATATAGTTTCAAGTACAATATCTACTGGATATCTACTAAGTATAAGTAATGTCTTTGCAGAATGTATCAGTTAGTCTTCCTTAAGACATCCTATTTTGATGCCAGATGGCAATATTAAAAAAGAAAATATTTTGTTATCTTTAGGTCATTTTGTTTCCTACACCCAAGTGTTTACAGCAACTGAATGATATTCAATATCTCTGGATCATGAGTTGGCACATGTCTATGGGGACAAACTAGCGGACAGCAAAGGCCATAATTTCTATTATGAAATGATGATGGACACTATGGACAAGTATTTTGAGGTACGTTGGTAGCTGGAAAGTATTTTGCCTCATGCCAGCATGTTAAAAAGTGAGTGGTGATAGGTCTTATTTCCTGGAACCACGCATAGCAGTGGGGAGTCACTTGAGGAGTTCCTAGAGAGCTACAGTGACATGCCTGCTTCTATGAACCCAATTTTGTCTGAGGGTGCCATGCAGTGGGTGTAGCTGGAATATCTAAAAAGGGAACATGTAATCCACCATGATGCTAACTATGCTTGCATGAAGTCATTGCTTTCTGCTGTTGAGGGGTTGTTGCTGTGCAGACTCACGGCACTCTTAATGGAAGGTTTGTGCAGGGCACATGCAGCAATAGAGCTGGTAAATAGACTTTATTGGCACCCTTATGGAAGAGCAGATTGTGGCTCAGTGTTAAAAATAACCTCCATTTTGTTTGTTTAAACACAGATTCACCCTTTTTTTACGCTCCACAGAAATTAACGCCACTTATTTTCTGAGGCTGGAAAGATAATCTATAGTGCTGTAGATAGTTTGCCTTATCTTTTAATTAGTTAATGATGTATCAGGCCTTTATAAGAAAAGCAATATCTGTCTTTTGTTTCCAAGAAAGGGAAAATGCTTTTAAAATTAGATTAGTTCAAAGCAAGGACAATACCTTTAGCATATACTAAATAACGCCACAGCATGGCAGACCTGGAGCTGCTTTGCTGCCCAGCCTTTTACTTTTTTAAGTTTAAACCAGCTAAGACTTCTAAGTGTCATCATAGATTTATTTTATTTATCCATACTTTTTTTTTCATATGTATCACCTTACCTCAGTTTAATGTAACTTGTTTCTGTCATGTCAGGCAATATCTTAGTACCCATCATGGCTCCAAATCTCAGCTTCTGGTCTGTTTCTAAAATCTGATTACTACATTTACTGTGTTTTCCTGCACAGAAGCAAACCAGCCAGTTTTCAGAAGATGAAGATTTTGCTGAGTAAGTGAGGCACATTGTTGCTCCTTGTCATTATTTGTAATCTTTCTTCAACAGTCACCGTTGCTCTGGTCACGTGTACTATCAGTGATTTCCAGAAAGAGACAGAGGGCCCTGCTGGCAGAGATTAGTTTTGTTGAAGCAGTTTGTATTATTTGCAGTGTCAAATGGTTTAACACACAAACTTTTCTTCTCAGTGAGTTGGACTAGGATTTCAGTGTCATAGTTTTTCATTTTGCACGTAATCAGACAGGAGCCATAGAAAAGAAGGGACTCTTGACAAAGCAGTCTATTGTAGAAGTTTCGCTCCAAGAGGATTAAAGAAATGCTTAAATTTCAAAGATAATCATATGGACCTTTCATAGGGACTGTAGATTTTTTTAGGCTGATTTAAAAGAGGTTGGTGTGATAATCATCAGACCTGCAGACAGAAACCTTCTCAGGTATCACTAGTTTTGCTTGAAAATATTGGTAAGCCATTATCTTCTCTCTGAAGTCTGGTGACCGAGAGTAGTATCTCAGTTTGGCAAACAAAGTGGCAGGGTGTCCTAGGATTACAGTTTGGCAGTCCTGGAAAAGTGATTGTGAAATTAAATCCTGTAAGTTTTTTCTGCACCTTTTATAAGGCTTTTTTATGGCTCCATTGTGAAATCATGAATAAGGCTGACAAAGTTCTACAGCGAAGTCAAAGAGAACTGGCTTCCAGTAATGTTTTGGCTGGACAGGTTTTTAGCTCTTTATTAGATGCAACCAGATTAGACACATTTTCCCTTTATTTAAGAAGGTTCTAATCCATGTTTTTTTCAATAATTTTTTTCAGTGGCATGAGATACAAAGAGAATGAAGGGGCTATTTCATTGATACATGTAAGAAAAAGTAAGCAAAAGATCCAACATGCTGTCTCTAAGATCTGGTCTTTCATTGCTTAGAATCTGCATCTGATTTTAAAAAGTGAAATTTTGAAAATAATTTTTAGATGCTTATATAAATTATTTTAATATAAACTACAAGAGATTTCTTTCAATGTCTCAAACATAGTTTTCTGTGGGAGGATATTACCTCAATACATATATTTCAAAATTTTAGCAATTAGATCATGTCTAATTTTGAGGCAAGTCCTCATCTGGCCTCATTCCTCCTATAGTATGCTATGATCAGCAAATAACAGCACACTTTAATTAGTCTGGGAGAGATATTCCAAGATTAAATTAAAGTTTGATGCAAATTTGTCATTAAGTGATTCATCATCCTTCAGCCTTTGTGGTGCAAACTGCCAGATGTGAAATTCTCATGTGCTCCTACAGCCTAGCCAACTTCCCTTCAAGTTCTCTGGATCTCTGTTCTGAGTTCAGTCAGGGCCCCTCAGAATCCCGGTGGGATGCTTTGGAGCAACTCAGTGTAAAGAATGTGTAACCAGACAGCTCTGGTCATTGGCAGACCTTCAATATTTGATAAAGGAAAAGAACTTTTCTTTCCACTTGCTCGGACAGTGCAAGCAATAGCAAATGCTGATGTGAAGATAATGTACCTTTAGCTGTCAGGAGAATATTATCTCAAAAAAAAAAAAAAAGACAAAAAAAAAGGAAGTGGGGGGAGGGGGAAAACAGGCTTGGTGTGATAAAAACAAATTGAGAAACTTTGCTTAGGAGGTTGTTGAAGTTACTTTATGTTACTGTTACTTTATTGGTGTTTTGTCATCAGGTGCTGAATCAGTCTTATCCTATAAGCTTCTAGGGGTTATGAACTTCTGCTTGGAGTAGGTGGTAAACACAGCTTGTCTGGACTGGCAGGATACATCTGCTGCCTGGAGATTTTCCAAATTACACAGAAGAAACCAGGGCCTCAGGGTAAACTAATAGATATTATTTGAGTCTGTTGAGTTCACTACTTCAAGAATGTGTTTTATTGTTGCACAGGCTTGATAAAATCACAGGCAAAACAGTGGGGTTTACAGTAACAAGTCCTATGGTTCCTGTGGTTTCCAGCTGTACCTTTTGTTTTCTTTATTTTTGAAAACGGGGTAGCCAAAATATATTTAAGTGTCTGCTTATACGCTTCACATAATTTTAGTAGTTTTTCCACTTTTTCCAAGGCAGCTACTTCACATGTTACAAAGATGTCATTGGAGTTCTGATATTTATAGTTAGTGGTTTTGTACAAATTTCTGGTGTCATTGAGCATGTGTTGGTTTAGGGTTGTTTTAGGGGTGTAAAGTTGAAGTGGGTGAACATAAGAAAAAGTTTTGTCCTTGTTGTACGTGAGTCCTTTAGTCACCTAAACTGTCCATATGCAAAGATTAGGAACATAATTGAGATGTTCTTACCAGGTTTACAAACCTTGCAAGGCTGAGCCCTATGTGAGCAAACAGCAAAGGACGGAACATGTTCCTCTTCACTCTATGTGGACAACGAGCAATATTTTTGAATCTCAAACGTGGCTGAATAAGGATCTGATTGTGGCCGGACTTAGTGGGTGCCAGTTCCCAAAATGCCCCTCTGTTAGCCTTGGTCCATGGCCAAACCCCCACAATGTGTGTAGCCCAAGGCTTTCTCAGTCTCTGTTTTTCAGAGCGATGTATATGCTGTTCTACTTTGAAAAATGAAGGGTATTCTTCAGTGTGTTCATGGTGTCTGACTTCTCGTGCCCTCCTTCCCTGCTCAAATGAGGTGCAGTGTAAGATGTGGACTTAAGTGGTCATTTCATCCCTGCTGTTTCCAAGTGGGAAAATTTCTAAGCTTCTGTTAACAAGCCTGAAGGTTTGCTTTGCTAGGTTGTGTGACAGCTTGTTCATAACAGCCAGCATTGACCTTATTCTGTATTTCAAATGTGGTCACACTCAAATGCAACTGATGTGGGTTGTGTTCTTTCTGGAAAGCCAAGCCAAAAAGCTTTCCATGTTTATACCACGTAGTCCCACACCGTATCTCCCTCTGGGCCACAGCCAGAAAACCAGTGCAACAGTGCACACCTCAGTTTTGTTGGGGTTTTTTGCAGCTGAGAAAGCTTTCCTAAATAAATCCACTAAACAAAAAACAAAGGTCTTTCGGAAACAACAGAATTTAAAATGGATCTGACTCTTCAATGCAATTCCCACACATTTTTTGGTGTGGTAATGGCTATTCTTGATGGGGACTTTCATGGCTGCAAATCCCTTTTTAGTACATTCATGGAGGGATTTCTTTAACCTTTACTGCTAGGTCATGTCAAAACGTCAGTGTCTGATATGGGTATAAAAAAGCCAAACTGCATTTCCCCTTGGATGTTATGCAGCAAATTAGTGATATGTAAATAAACTGAAAAAAAGTAAGGAGAAGTCACCAAAGTGTTGCTACCACTAACATGTATTTCACACTTTTCTGTATCAACATTTTAACAGAATATGAGTGATTGCCTCCTTTCCTTACAGGTAGATCTTGCCAGTTTGTACATCAAGACTGGTGCCAAGAACATGCCCACAGTGTTTTTGCTGACAGATGCCCAAGTTCCAGATGAACGCTTTCTTGTGCTGATTAATGACTTGTTGGCATCAGGTGATTAAACCAACAAATTTCTTGAAAGATCTTTTCCAATGACAAATGATCTGTATATTCGTTGAACTTTAAAGAGATTATTTCTCTTTCAGGTATTTGTAGGGGGAGATTTTAGAGAGGCCAAGTCAAGCCATCCAACTTGAGCATTGAGCCTAACGTGCTTAAGAAAGCATGGCCCATTGAGGAGACAAATTGCTAAAGCTTATAAGCTCATTCACTTGGGGGGAAAGGAGAATCTCTCTTTGACTTAATGCTATGTTTCCTTTGGTATGATTTCACTAATTTCAAGCAATGTCCCTGTGACTGCACAAGTGTAGCATGCAGCAATGAAGTTTCACCCATGTTTTGAAGATTAGAGAATCGGGACTCTGAATGTAGGGATGTAGGGATAGGATGGAAGAAAAAACGCACATCTGGACAGCTGGAGTGCATCTTGAAAGATTTTTTATAAAAAGTTATATTTACTTTTGCAACCAGACTGATAAACAATTTACCAACAGCCTGTAAAAAAAGGAACCACTGTTCTGAGGGGAACATAATTTATAAGTCGATTTCCTATCAGGGCAAATTCAAAACAATGTTGTTTCCTATCTCTTAAAAAAAAAAAAATTGTTTCTTTTAGGTAAAAACATATAGGGAACAGGAGAAGACTCTTTTGTTACTAGCTATATGTAGTGTCATACCACAGCTCTTGTTATGTGCTTAAACGCCATTGCTTATGGGGTTTTAAACCCCATGTGCTAAATACCATGTAGAAGGTTATTTGTCATGTGTTGTGTAAGGCGTCTCCCACCTACCCCTTTGTCTTTTCACAGGAGAGGTTCCAGATCTGTTCACTGATGAAGACATGAAGGTCACAGTTGCAGGAGTTAGAAAAGAAGTCTGAGCCCTGGGCATGATGGACATCAGAGAACACTGCTGGAGGTGGTTCTTGAGAGTGTGGCTGCAATAGAAAGTAAGGCATATTTCAGGGGCAAGAAACAGCGATGAGCTGATCAAAATAGCAACATATTTCAGTTATCTCATAACCCAGCATATGTTGGCATACTTCTCTTGAAAGCTTACTTGCTGACGAGTGGCACCGAATTTGCCTCTTTTGTGTTACCCCTGTAATAACCTGCCTGTGTGGAGGCTTGGTGTACACCAAGTTTTGCTCCCAGATCTGTTGACTTCCTGCCTGTTCATAGAAAAGTTACATAGCTGCTCTGTGTCTTAGTTTCATGGTCTTATGTCTTGGACATAATGGTGCACACCAGAGAGAACAGAGGTGCTCATGAGGAGTTCGTGGTGCTGTTAATGCAGTTGTAATTATGTTCCCTAATTACACATGCAGTTATTCTGTATGTGTGTATTCAAGTCTTAAGTATTTGCACAAATAATTGAAATTTCACAGAAAATGTTAATGCTTCCTACTTTTCCTATGCCGTTTAAAACTGGAAGAGTAAAAGTATACATGTAGCGGTTTTAAGATTTAAAACTTTTTAGCAATACACATTAATTTGTCACCACAATTGCAACAAGTGTCTCTCCTAAACTCTTTTAGAGACACTGTTTTGGAGAGAGACCGTAGCTCTCTCCTGAGAGCAGTAGCTGGGAAAACTGGTTTTGCAGTAGCATCTTTAGGAACTTTCAGGTCATGTAGGCTTCAATTTCACAGGTCATCTGAAACATCTGTGTATCTGACAAGAAAATGAGAAGTCTGAAAAGCATTAACCTTTAAGGAAGAGAATGTTTTGAAAGGGGTGTATGCCCCATACTTTTTGTATGAAAATGATCAGCTTGACTGGGGATGAGAAGAGCCTTCATACAGCAGATTATTTAACAGTGATCTTCTCTGTAGGCTCTGTTTCTCAATTTTCTGAGTTGTTTAACCACCACTGTTCTAAAGAACATTCTGATTTGACTATGAGTTTTTACCAAGTTCTTACAATTTGTAACACACCACTTTCTTTTTTTTTCCCCCTCCTCTTCTCTTTTTCCAATCCTACTTAAGTTTTGCTGAAGTTCCTACCTGTCTCTAATTTTGTTGCCATTACTTCTTCATTCCCCAAATTTATTCTGCAACTTAAAGGACAGTGGAAACTTGTATATAATCTAGTGTGATGTATACTGTATCATTGTCACTTTTACAGACTTCAGTGACATGGTCAATAGTGGTGCTTACCTTCTGTATATCTCTTTCCGACCGTGCTATTTGTCTCTGTTTCATGACTATTGTGTTTGTATATTTTTTAAGAAAGGACGGGGAAAAAATTATTTCTAGTATCTCTCTTCATTTTCTCCTTTCACATTTTTACCCTTTATGTTTTCCTTATTCCCACAGTAATTTCTTCTTTTCTTTTCTTTTCTTTTCTTTTCTTTTTTTTTTTTTTTTTTTTTTTTTAAGGGCTTTTTGAAAGCCAGCTTTCAAACTCCTTTTACCTTGCAACAATTTCACCAGTCCCCTACTGTGCAAATTAGCACTTCTGGAGGCAAGAACAGGAGATATCTATTCATGTTGCAGGGAAGCAAAGTAGTGACATTATAGTACTGAAGGAGACATACATTTCATGTGTTAACACACTGGTAGATATCCATATGAACTTTTAGTTAGTGCAGGGTGACCTATGACCTCCTCATTTCCCTAGATTTGAACAATAAAAGACTAATATAATGAGAAAGAGAACAAAAGGGTGAATTTAGGCAGTTTCATAATGTTAAAGCTCAGTGAAGTGACATAGTCTCATTTTCCCTTTCGTTTTGGAAAAATCAACATCCTACATTAAGCCACATTTTCCCTCGAGCTCACTTATAATCTTACATCCTGCAGTTCTGTTTATGCTGAGGAATCTGTAGCTCAGGAACCAAAACTACGCAGGGCTCTTCTTTCACTCTTTGAGTTTGTGTTGGTTTTGTTTTGATTGTTTTCAGTCTGGACACTACTATCAATTCTACTGTCGATGTACTGAGAACGTGCCATGGGTGTAGGTGCAAATTTGAGTTGAAAGTGTGTCAGGTGAACACAATGGGTTGCACCATCATAAAATATGAGTCCACAGCTGAAGGGTATGTGAGGACAGATACGCACACGAGAATTTCAGAAACTTTCATAATGAATGATAAAATAAATTATAAAGGGAGAATGATGCTCAAGCAAACAAAGTTGATGGCTGAACATTGTAAATGTTAATGTGCTGATGGGTCTAAGGCACACACAAGATGAGACATTTCTAAGGTTCAGTGATTTATTTGGGTTCCAGAATTTTTTCAATATCCCAAATCTCTGTGCAGTAATCACCCTTAAATACTCTGCACATCACCAAAATTATCTGGAAAAGTAAAGGCCAGAAGAAGCAATTATTTCTCAAAATGATGATGAAATCAGTCAGTCTTGCTGTTTCTAGAGCTCCATTTGATTTTACTTTACTTGTCATGGTAACCGTTCAGCTTTTCCCCAAAGATGTAGACACCATGCCTAAAGGCCTCGCAGCCCTCATGCCCTACACAAGCATGCCCACAAATGTACTTTCCAGTAAGTATACTCTTTGCAGCATTTCGTCTTTGCATGTTTTCCAAGTTCTCACTTCAGTCTCCTCAGTGCTCTTAAGCATTATTATCTATTCTAAAGTCAGACATGTTAAGAGATTTTTCTTTTGAACTCAATCTGTGATTCAGTCCACGTGTAACCAATTTTCTTCAAGAGCTGCTGATGGGTACTACAAATACTTGCTCTTCCTTCCTTGAGCAAGTTTCTTCATGATGTATTTTCCTCATGTAAAGTTTACAGCCCCCCAGGGGCTGTTGTGAAGTCCCAGCATTAAGAATGAAATTTGCTAGTTTTAGGGGAATGCTGTTTCTCCAATTTCCTTCCAACTTGGCATGACTACTTTAGTCATCACATCCTTATAATGGTCTCCTCTTTCTATAGTCCTGTCAGGATTTAGCTGGCTCCCCATTTGCTATGGAACTTAGCAGTACAGTATTTTCATGCTTCAACCAGAATTAAAGTCAAACATAGGCAGAGTGGGTGTCCTGCATTGCCACAGGCAATCTTGTCCATATTTTTATGATTACTTTTCTTTTAAATTATCATTTTTCATTTCCAAATCCTCTTTCATTAGGACACATTAGCCTTTTCCTTGTGGTTTGTTTTGCCACTGACAGAACATCTATTTTTATCTGTGAATCTGAGAGGAACTTGTGAAGCCCCATTGGAGCTCAGCTTTTGGCCAGCTCTCATGCTTTTTCCTTTGAGGGCATAAATACACATCTATCTGCCTGAGTGCTTAAATCCCAGCCAAAAAGAATGATGTTTTTAGGGTTTATGATTCTACATTAAACTAATACTGACCCCAGATTTGTTTTGAATTTTGGTTCGGGTTTATTCTTTGTTGTTTGTTTTGTTTGGTTCAGTGGGGAGTAGCTATCGAGGATTTCTAAGTTCTGTAGCACAGAAAACATCTGTTTCTGCAGTTGGCAGGCTCTTACAGAGTTCCTGTTTCTGTATGAAAAGCTCCAGGCTTTTCTGATTTGGATGTCGGCCATCTCTTCTTGAGCACTCGCAGAGCTGACTTTTAAGGGTACATCTCTATTAGTAAAATTATGAAGGGCGTGTTGTGGTCCTGAGGACCAGTAGCATGAAATGGCTGGCATCCATATGGCTTAGCTTTTCCTGTGCTCTGCTCCGCTCACAAAATGATGGTGGTGGCATAGAGCTGGTCAGGGCTAACTCCTGGTCTGTGCAGCTCCTCACTCATGCCACAGCACTGCTTAGTTTCATATGGGAAAACCATGAGAGTGCACTAACGCTAAAACAGGATCGATCCCGTCAGACCTGTGGTCAAGTGTGTGCCAAGGTGCTCTTTAGTGTTCTGTCTTGCTCTGTTCAAAGCACTTAGTGAACCCAGAGAGCTTGCATTTTTGAGATGAGCAGGGGGAGGTTGAGCCAAAAAAGATAGTGTAAGATGCACATCTGTAGTGAGAGTGACATGTGAGTCTGAGGCTCAAATGGACACTTGGGAAAACACGGGCTTTGTGTTCTTAGGAGTGGTGAATGCTACATGGAAGTTGATATGGATTTCACAAGATAACAGTTCTTTTTTCCACAATGATTGTCTTCGTTACTCAGTTGTGCATGTTTAAATCTCAAAAATCCTCAAAGAAAGGGATGTGTCTATCTTGAAGAACTTACTACATTTTTCTATTTCTGTATGAAAGACCTTCACTGTAATATTTATATCCTGCTTGTCTTGCAAGATATTCTTCATTTTTACATGGAGAATTCCCTGTTCTTTGGGTTTTTTCCCTCTGTCAAATTAAACTGTAATGTATGGCTTGGACAAAAGATAAATGTTTTCAAAATAAGACCTTCTTGCTTATGCAAAGATTGTTCAAAATGTAGTCAGCAATAATTACTCAATTTTCCTCACAGCTCTCTTGCTATCAGATCACATGGCATCTTCATTATTCTGTGTGCAAAGCAAGAAGTGCACAAGGTCCTTTGTAGTGTAGGGTATTCACTGGGAGGAATGCAAATGAACCCTGAAAACATGCCATATCAAATCTATGCCTGGTGAGAATTTACCAAACTTCTCTAAAGCTAAAGGAGAAAGAAGGGTTACGCTGTGGTCAGGATCTGGTTACAGTATTTTTATGATTACCTTTTCAAGCATATGCTGTATCCTATGTTTTTTGTTCACAAAAAGTAATTAA
This sequence comes from Pachycephala philippinensis, assembly GCA_013397055.1. Taxonomy (NCBI): domain Eukaryota; kingdom Metazoa; phylum Chordata; class Aves; order Passeriformes; genus Pachycephala; species Pachycephala philippinensis. The sequence continues at coordinate 99,093 of VWZT01013267.1, forward strand.
CAAATAGTTATCTAATCAGGGTACTATATTATATCTGGGGCTGTGCTGGAATTTCCTGCCTAACAATACAATATAGTAAAAATCTCTTAGCTATGTGTTTTAAGGAAAAATAATGAAAATTATGAATAGTGTGTTATGGTCTGAGCTCTAGGACTAGCTATTCCAAGAAGCAATTTATTAAATGATTTAGACATTGTTCTTCTGAACTTCATCTTGTCACAATAATCTACAAAGTTTTTGTGTGACTCATTTGACCTATCACTACCTTTTTATTGGATTTGATCATTTCTCTTCATTCCCTGTAAAGTTTCTAGCATTCAGTTTTGCAGAATTCATCTACTTTCTTTCTTCTTAGCCTTCGTAACAGTTTAATTCGATTGTTACCTACTGCTTTGTAAACCTGTACTTGTAAAATGGTACTTATGCATTGGAATACATCTGCCAAGGGCAGGGAGAGAACAGAGGAGTTCTGGGTATTACTTAGGAAATCTAGAAATTAGATGTTGGAGTAAGGTTTAAAGTAAACAGTCCTAAAATCCCAGTCTTACCTTCTCAGGGATCTGCACTTCATATAAACAAATGCAGCTCCTTACATATACAAGTAATTCTTCTCAATCACTCCTAACAAATTATGTTGGATAGGAAAAGCGACCTCTCCCCTAAAGTTCAATGTGAGATTGATATAAACAGTAATCATCCCATACAAACAATATTTCAATATTTAGGGGGAATAACATATTACTTAGGATACAAGACTAAAGAAAACTCTAAATTCTGATTTGCTTCTGGCAAGTCGCCCAAGACTCTGATTTGAACTCTTCTTGCAGTCCAGCACTTAGAGAGTTAAGTCCATATATGAGCAATGTGAGGAGTGTAGGAGGGTGTAGAAGACGAAGCTTCAAGCAAGTCTGAGTATGGTTTGCAGCTTTGGAGGTGTGAGAGATTCAGTTTGGCACCACTGCTATAGCAAGGGCACTTGTGAGAAGCACATCAAAGCAGGGACAGATCTCTCCAGGCTCTCCATTGCTGCTGCTACCATAGCAGGGATGCTGTGCAGATCTGAGAAGGTGGCTACTAGAGGAATAAAAGGGAAAATTAAGTTCCCTGGGCTTCAACATGGAGTTGAGACACCGTGAGTCTTGGTATCACAACTGAGCACAGAATTTTTTCAGAAAATGAGGTGACATGAGGGAAACGCAACATCTAACTGAAGGATACATAGTGTAACCAAGAAACAAATTCAGAAAACACAACAATGTTCAAGAGTCACGAAACAGACCTAGCAGATTCTTCCCCTACATTTTTTCTTCTTCTCTGATTCAGAGTTTTGTGATAGAGACCATTTATTCTTGTATCTTTATGGTTGTTTCTTCTGCATGTGCCCATCTTTCACATCAGCAGTAAATTCCAAGATTTTTCTGTGTCTTTGTACAGTTTTAGAGTAATTTTCACCATTTGTCTAGAATTCTACATGGACATTTCTACCATTTGCCTCTTCAAATATTCAAAGTAGATGATTTCTTCTGTACCTTAAGCCAACTTGTTGATTGGCCTAGCTTCGTAACATTTCTGGACAACCTGGGCGTTCTTGGTTTGACTTGGTTTTTACTATCTAGGTTATTTGCATAAATTTCTGTCTTGTGTTTTCTAGTGCAGAGATGTATTTTTAAAAACTATGAGAAAATAGCAGTTCTTTTCCATTTTCCATTAAATCTTCTTTCCAGATACCGTTGAACATTTTTCTGTTGTTGCTATATCCTCATCATTTTATCTCTCCTATCTGACTGCTTTAAAACTCAATGAAGTATTGAGCCAGGTCAACCTCTTCCTTTCATCACTTCTTTTTTTACTTATTTTTTTTCAGCTTTCTGCTCTTCTTCCTTTTTTATCTAGTTTTTTCTGAATAGGAATGTCAATTCCCAATTAGTCCAAAGGAAGAATAAACTTGTCACTTCCCTGGCATGCCTGACTGGACTCTGTCCTGGCTCTTGTGGCTGTTGGACAAGTTATAAACTCTTCTGAAACCATTTGGATGTTTTCTATTGGAATTAACAACATCAGTGCCATATGGTTTGAGAGACTCTGTACAATAGAAATAGCTCCTTTAGTAAGAAGCATATAGGAGAGACTCCATTCCTGTCTTAACAGCCTGATGGCTGTCATTTTACCAATTAACCAAGAGCATACACAATGGCCAAAGCACGTGCTGACTGCAGGAGGTAGGTTCACAGATACAGCTGAGGACTAGAATAACCCTTCCTCCTCAAATGCAAGTTGCTTTGTGTAGACCTGGTGATGTCAAGACCCAGCCACAGTTTTATTTTCCTTTGAATATTTTGGCCTACCCTTTTTGGACATCTCTTTCCACTTTTATCAAGAATCATCCCTTAAAATTCCCATGAAAACTAAGATCCACATCTCCTTTTCTTCCTGCTCTTTTAGAGGGGTCACACTGCGTATTAAAGTGTCAGGAAGAGGCCTGAATAGGTTTAGAAACTCAAGAACTGGGTTTCTGTCACCATGGCCAGCTGAATGTGCACCTTCTGGCTCTCTGCATGCCAGCCAGTCCCTATGCCTGCCTTATCTATAGCCATCAAATTGAGTAACTGATGCCAACGTGGAGAGAGCGGAAGGAAGCTGCAAAAGTGCCGTGTTTCTACAAGGGAAAAGGTGTGAAACCTGTTTGCCCAAGGTTGCTGACAAAGTTTATTAGCTGCCAAATTTGGCTTGGAGCCTCAGCTGTGCACTGGCTGGTGCTGGACCATGATTCATTGCACGCCTCTCTGTGATGGCCTGAACTTGCCGTGTGATTCTTTTCTGTCCCTGTTCCCTCCCTCCTCTCTGGCAGATTGTCCTGCGTTTCTGTCCCATCAGTGCCACGCTGTGAGAGTGAGCTGGGAACTTCCCAGCCATAGTTGACTGCCCTGCTATTGACTGGCTCCATGAGTGGCCATGGGAGGCCCTTCCCTCCAGCAGCAGGAGGTTCATTGAGGAGGCTGAGGGGGTCGAGGTACAGTTTCAAGCTCGTCAGTTTCCTAAGAAAGCAACGGAGATCACTGAAAGATCAATAACTGAATAAGCTGGGAAAAAACAACTCTCTTGTTACTCCTTCCTGCATACTTATTGCTGTTGGTGTTGTTCAAGTTCGCCCCTTCTAAAAGTTGAATTTTAATGATATGTCACTGGCTGATTCCTTCAGGAGAGTTTAGGAAGCTGTCTAGCACAGGCAGAGAAGTGAGGGAAAGAGAAGCATGTAATTCATAACACTGTCTTTGCAGAATCCTTCAATTCTAGACTTTTTAGGATCTTACAGATACAGAGTTTATTTAGCCCTTTCCAATGCAGTTAAATATATTCACTAGAGCTGTAGCAAGTGAGGCTGAAATGTTGCTGTGCACAGTCCAGGCGAACCAAAGAGCTCTCCATCTATTCAGCAAATAGAAAGGTAGAAATTTCCCCTGTAAAGGCAATTTATGGCACCACATGGCAAATGCATTTAGCATTTTAATATCTGGGCAATTACTCTCTTTTTGTTGCTGATTGATACAGACTGTGACATGTTTGTTTTCAGAAAAAAACCCAAACAAACCACATGCATTAGTGAGTTTCTGTTCTGGGAAAAGGAATATTCTCATGTTCTTCTAAGAGTTTTAGCAAGCTGTCTCTGATGTCTTTCCTAGCATGGGAAAACATGCAACAACTTCCACGCTGGCAGTGAGACTGCTGGAGTTATTCACGTATATCTGGAAAATGCTTACTTTCCTTCAGCGATTGCCATCGCAGAAGTTTCTGGAGTGCTGTTATATTTGGGACCATTTATTTGGATAGGGGGGTTTTAATCGTGTAAGACTGAGGATTTCAGGAATTCCCAAGGAAGAGCCGTCTAATTTTAGTCGAGTGTAGCACCAGGCAACTCTCTGCATTTGCAGTGTTTGCCCTCCATTCAGACCCATACAAAATACAGCAGTAGCGGTGAAGTGAAGGTGAAGGAGAGGAGAAGGGATGTCTGGTGCTGCTTCCAGGGAACCCGCGGGTGCTCCCTGTCCCCGGGGCCGCGAGGAGAGCGGGGCTGCGGGACCCGGGCCAGGCTCCCTGGCTGCCGCTCCTGCGGCACTCCGGCGGCACACGGATGCCTCCTGTAGGACTGCGGGGGAGGGAGAGATGTTTGCAAATAAACCTGGCATTTGTATGCGTTCCATCAGCTGCTCCTGCTTTATTTTAACAGAGACTTATAGTGTCATCAGGATAATTATTTTTCGTCTGGTGAGCTGGGGGGGGATATCTAATTGCATTAATTTTTAATGTGATACCATCTTCTTATTTGAAAGAAACAGAGAGGATTTCATGGAAAAAAGAAAATAGAAATTACTTTGACTTAAATATATTCTTTTCCTATATCCTTACCTAATTATTTTTTTCTCCTGTGGAAATACATCTGGTCACCAGAATTTAGTTATTTAATATTACTGTATATAAATATATAATAATTATACATCTAATGTATAGCATATTGACAAACGGTTGGGGGGGATTTTTTTTTTTTTAATTTAAGCATTATTTTCCTCTATAATTATTTTCTTTTTAGATATTTAAGAAAGATTTCACTGATCTTAGCAACTGTTAATGAGTTTCTTTTTTCACATTGGTGTTAACTGCTCCTGGTAAGTATCTTTCCTGTTTGATTCCCAGCAAGTGAAATAAATGTCAACTAACAAAATAACATGACACTTTATCGACAGGGAATTAAGGGGTTTGTGTCATCAATGTACGTAAAGCAGTACTGGGTGCATGAGTCATGTGCAGCCGATGGGAAAACCAACAAAAAAAGAGCATAATGCAAAAAATAATAGGATGAGGCAGGGGAAAGATTTTAAAGTGATGAGGAAAGGGTACTCAGAACAGAGGCATTGAAATAACAGAGAAACTATGTCAGTGTTATGGGTGGGGAGAGAAGGGGAGACAGGAAGAAAATGCAAAACTGAACCAGAAGGGTAGGAGAGGTGTAAAGCAAAGGGTCTGAGGAAGAGTAAAAGGAAAGTCAAGGAAGAACGACCAAGTTAGTAAAGGGAGGGGCAACAGGACAGTTGCAGAGATGTATTAGGTTATCAAAAGAATGAGGGGCTGGGTGGAAAAGGACCACCCTGAAGAAGAGGGAATCCTAGAGTCTGCCATCCCCTCTCCATCAAAGATTTATAGGAGGTGGTCTCCTCTCCTTCTCTCTAGTGCTGGTGTGTTAATGTGTCATTTTGCTTGCTCCATTTTAGATACTTCAGGAAGTCCTTTGTTTGTTCTTAGCACAGAAATCTTGTTAGCTAGTGCTCACTTACGTCTGGACTTCTGAAACATACTGCAAATCGTCCTGTCCCTAATCATTGATCGGCAGTGTGAGGTCTACTACTGAGTGATTATTTTGGTATAATTTACACTTAGCTCCTAATTGTCTTTTTCACACTTTCAAAAAATTGAGCAGTAGTAGTTGATAAAGGATTTTTTGTTTAATGCTGTGTAACAATATTATAGATTACTTTTAATTAGGGTAGCTTGAAGTTAAGCTAATGATATTTTTTTCTCTTAAAAATTCAGTACAAATATGGCATCATATTTATACTGCTTTAACAAAAACTGGAAAATTTTTGCATTTAAATGGTGAAGGAAAACCATAAAAACTTGCAGTGATGGTGGGAACTGAGAAGGAAGTTTGGGGGGGGTTTGTTTGGGGTTTTTTTTCTGTATCTCTTTGTTTTCAAAACAATTACCCTTCTGGAAGATACAGTCTATCCAGGGAAAGAAGTGGGTCAGGTTGAGCTCAGCAGGGAGATGGTGAGCTGCACGGTCAGTTTGCTCTGTGAAGGGTGCTGTGAACATCCCTTCTGCCCTGTGTGAAAGTATCTGAACAGGAAGAACAAGAGATCCTCCCTGATTGTGGTGCCTGTTGGAAGTGGGCATTGCGAGACCCTTTTCACCTGGAAGAACATTGGCCAATGTGTGGGTTAAGGACAAGAAATGGTGAGTTCAGAGGTATTTGAAGGGAAATGGAAAGTATCAGAAATTTAATCAATTCTCATGTCTTTGATTTCTTGGGAGAGAGGAGAAGAAAAGAGCCCTCTTCTGTTTCAGTGCTGAAATTGCTAGACCTCATTTTAAAAGAGCATAAGAAAAGAACAGGGTGTAGCAGCTCTGAAATCCGTGTACTGAGCTTCATGAACTTACAAAGGTGCCTTTATACCTCATTTGATATAAGACACAATCTACAGTATTTTGAAATAATCTGTGTCCAAATTCAGCATGTCAGGCACCCCCCTTTCTTACTTTCACCTGGTGTCGCATATCACTCAATGTAGAATAAAAGGATCAGGATTTTTTAATTCACCTCTTCGAAAATAACAACCATGTACATCTCTATCATCTTCGAGTATTTTATTGTTGCTGTCTTTTATGCTGCTTCTCTGCTGCTTAGCACCTAACAGCACACACTGTTAAGCATACCAAGGATAAAGTCATTATGCTCTTAGCTCATCATACTCCGAGATATTTTACAACATGCAGTGTGGCAAAGAAGCCACCTGGAGTAATATTTTGCTTTCTCACCTTGCCCCTTAAACTCCCTCCTGTCCACCCACCCACACTTCCCAGATACCTTTTCCTTCAAGCAAACACTGACTTGGCTTTTTTTTCTCAATTTTGATAATTGCCTGCAACATGTGTTAATTTTCAGTGATATTGGTCTTTTTTGTTCTTTGCTTGGCATGTTTCAGCTAGCTCAACCTAACTGCAAAGAGTTAAGATTTATATATTTGATAATAATGACTATTTTACATCCTGAGAAAAGATAGAGGGAGGATGCAGGCAAAATTCATGTTTAAACTACTCGTAACTTGCGTTGGGGGTTTTTTGCATGTTTAAAGACAATCAGCCAAGGCCTAGAGTAGAGAGATTGTACAAGAATGAACCTACTTCACCCTCATATTCTTTCAAAATGTATATAAGTTTAATGCTCAGTTGTCTTTAGCACTAATGAATGGTTTTGATTTGTACCAGCCTAATCTTCATTATTGGCTTCAAGCTACTTTATGTTTTCTAGTGAACTGCTGTTAAATCAGATTTTGTTACTGTATCAACTCTTTTTTTGTTTGCTTTTTTTTTCCCCCCATAAAGAAGGCTAAATTAGCAATAATAATTTCCTTTGCCTACAACCCTGAATGGGCATATATTGAAAAGTACAATGTAGTATTAAAAAAAAAATCCTGGAGATAAATGAATGGCAGAATAAATAATTTATGCTAATGAAATTACTGCAATTAGTAGTTCCACAATGACCCTTTTAAAAGCCACAGCTGTTAATGTCAGGAAGTGCTGTCACCGCTGACCTTATCATAAGAGAAAGTGACAAATTGAAAATGCAGGGAAGACCAATCCTCAAAGAGGTCTGTTCGGGAACGATTAGTGTTTTCTGAAAACCAGTGTGAATTACAACCAGCTGCTCTCTGGCTCGGCGTGTCTCCCATGCTGTGCCATTTTGTTAAGCTCCATAACAATAGTTATTTTACCCCATTGAGACAAGTTGTCTCGGGCCACTTCCAGCTCCACCGGAACCCACTCCGTCCCTCACTGATTTACAAATGAAACTGTTGTTAGAGGGCTTTTCAGGGCTGCTGAGTAGAGACCTCTCATAAGGATCATGTGTAAGGAGGTTGTCTTTCACTGGGAAGAGCTGTACTGCAGGGTGCGTGTGTGTCACAAACAATGAAAACAGGAGAAAAGGGCTGAAACACATTTCAGTTAGAAGCTAAATGCTGCTTAAATCTGCATAAAATGTCTATTCCTGCTGACTAGCCCTGCTTTTACAAACAATTTTTTAAAAGATGAATTTATGCTACTTTGCTTCCACTAATGATGTTCTGGTTTTTCCTATTTGTAAAGCAATTTGCCTCTGATTTCCTCAAATGCAAATCATTCTTTATTTAGTTCTTGCTTTAATTTGTGTTTTTCTGATCGTAGGTGAAATAAGTATTCTTCTAAACCAGCGCTGAAAAGGCACAAGAAAATAATGAGTTTTCTTACTGAGAAAAATGGCAAGTCTTTCTGCATCAACCTGATTGTAACATTAATGATGTAGGCCTAAAACATTTGACTGCATCAACAGCCACTCATGAGCAATTTTCCCAAAGTTCCCTAAGTATTATTGACAATGCTTTGGTAAATTATGTGTGACTTTCCTAAGAGTTGGTGTAGCTCATTTAATTCATATTAATTGATTTTTAGGCTTCCCTTGATTAATTGAACTGGGTTCGTCTTGTACAGAATGCAATAAATAATCATTAAAATGAGGGAGATGTGACTCCACAAATGATAAAGTTTAAGTGTGCTAGAAGTCATAGAGGACAAAATGAAAGTTAGTTACAGTGATGGAGTTAAATGGGTTTTCTTAGTATTTCCCTTTTAATTTTGCATACAGTACTCTTGCTTAGACATGTATATGAATTTATTCTCATAATGTATGTGGATAGGGTCCTTTAAAACAAACAAAAAATTAATTCTGGGGGTTTTTTATTTCTTGTTTATCCTAGGAAAATATACTCTAATTCAAAGGACTGGAGTGGTATCTTGGATTTGCTAGTTCAGTTTTCAATAAATTTAGAAAAAGGACCTTTGAACTTTGATCCTGAACCCCTCTTCTTGCTGTCAGAGGTGAATAAAGACAGGCATTTTACCCCTGCATTTTGCTCAGAAACACATGACTTGACGACCATCTTGAGCTGTTTTAAATGTGCCTGGCCTGCTTTGATTTTTACATAGTATGTGAAGAGAAATTTCCGGTCTCCAGCTGCATTTTGGTCCCTGTGATGAGAGAGAAGCCCCACGTGGTGCTGTGTGGGACCCAACACAGGGTCACGATGGTGCTCTGGGGTCCCTTCTGCAGTGTGCTGAGATTTGCCTGCAGCTGGAGGTACAGCTGGTGGTTTGATGCCTGGGTGGCACCTAGGGAAGAGTGTCCCCTGTCACAGCTCAGAGTGAATCTGAGCTCCATGAAGTCATAGCTACTTTTCTGGTCAAATACCACTTGAAGCTGATAGAAGGTCAATTCAGCACGGAAATGTTGCTGATTTTCTGACATTTTATGGTATCTTGCGGCTCAGCTTTCGAAAGCACTCTGCAGTGGTCTAAAGCCTGCCCTCGTTACAGTTTGTTAGTCTGTCTTTCAGAAGCACAGATTAGCAGGGATGCTACAACTTTGGAATATAAATTGTGCTGTTCAAACTGAAGTTAATGGCAAAAATGCACTTCACTCCAAAGAGGAATTTGGTGATATATAAAGTGTGTGGGGATCAGTGTGATTAGAGCAACTAAAGCTACTGTATTTCTTTAACCTATAGAGGATTTCTCTTAGACAGGAGTTCCAGAGGTGAAGTAGAAAATCCATAGAGTATTAACTCTGCATAATAGCAGTTCATGGGGAACTGGTTTAATCTCTGTTTCTAGTTTTTAGGGATGTTTATCAAAAAATAATAATGTTGAAGGACTGAGCTTCTGTGGTGATGAAGACTTGATGAACGCCAGTGTAAAAGTAATTAATTTATATGCAAAACAGTTGGGGAAGGCTCATTTTACTCTAATGTTTTTTACTTGCTGACAACATTATATTAAGGGTAGATTGAAGAGTTTTGTGAACAAGCCATCCTTAGAAACATATAGATATATTTAACTTATATAGATATATTTAATTTTGGAAGCATTTCTTTGTTTCTGTGTTTCCATTTGTTCTTTTTCCTTGGGTATGTACAGCCACTCATCCAGGACTCCATGGCTTATGGTGATTTCATGGCTTCTGCCCACACCAGTGTGAATGTCCTGGGAGCCAAGTACAATCATAACAAGAGGCTGTACAATTACACCACTCCAAATAGTCTTCTGGAGCAAATAATTCTTCACAATATCCTCCTAGGCCAAAAAAAAAAAAAGGAAGAGGATGTCACAACGCATAGAGCACTTTGTAGATGGCATGCAGAAGCTTTGTTAAGAAAGAAGGCAGGCAGTAACTTTCCAGGTAAACTGTGAAAGTCACAATCTTCTCTTTCATTCCTTATAAATAATCTTGGTTTTATTGCAAATAAAACATGGTTGTTGCATCACCTTTCCGTTAGAATGATTAGTTGTGGGGTAGCATTTTTGTGTTTCTTTGAAACTACCTGACTTTTGAAACTGGGTTTTATGGTTTATGGTTTTTTCTTTGCACAGAAGCTCTCTGAGCTCTTTAGCTGCCTTTGGAAAGAGGGCACTATCCATTTAAGCAAGGACAAAGTCTGGAGGGAGGGGGACTGTAGTGGGGCTGCAGTAACAGGGTGGGAGGGGAAGCAAGTGCCACAGCAAAAGCTAAATCCGGGGAGAGAGGAGGCAGCTCCATCTGTGGGGATTTTGCGTATGGCCAGTGACCAGCAGAGGGGTAATGAAAGCAGGAGGAACACATGTGAAGCCTTTCCATCAGGTGTTGTCACCTCCTTGTGCCACTTAGCCCCCAGTCAGTGCTTCTGCTCACAGTTCGTTGGTGGGTGATCAGCCCACAAAGACAGAAAGGAGGGGAAACTGCTTGGAAGCCTTTACCCCATCCCACCCACACACGTGTTCCGTAATCCCCTTTGCAAATGCTGAAAACAAACCATAATCCAGCGATTTCTTTATTAAAAATAAAATTCTGTGTGCTTTTATGCAAATGAAATGCTCAGCTGCAGTCTTTGCGTAACACTGCATCTTGATGCTGCTGCATGAGGTTAATAATGGGAGCTGGCTGCCTTATTCCCACTTTGTCACCTGAAGACCTTAAAAAAAATTGTCAACAGAAAAGAGTGGTTGAATTTTTAAAGTCTGTTTTCAATAAAGTAGCCCCTGCTAGTAAATTATTAAAATGCTCTTTTTCTCTGATTTGTAATTTGATGATGACCAAATGGTAATTGGGCAATTTCATGTGCTGCATGCTGTGCTGGCTGACAGACCCACAGCTCCAGGCACTATCTAGCCAGGCACTTGAACACTGAGCCATTTTTACCCTGCACTCTGGAGCTTTACAGAAGAATATCAAATGAAGCATTGTTTAGTATTTTTCTTAAAGAAAAAGACATGAAGTCAGCTCAAACAAATTGAAAAATAAAGTGAGTGGAGAGATTTGGGATCTCTATAGTCATCTGTTAAAATTCAGTATTACAGCTTTGTCAAATCAAATAGTCACATTTTGGAAAGGTAAATTTTGTAGGTTTTGTGAGATTTTCAGGAGCCCACCAAATCAAGGGAGCCCTCAAGACCTTCCATGTGATTGAAATTTAAGCCCTCTAATATTTGTCTTGCACTTTGTCTTATCACCCCTATCCAGATCAGATTAACAAGACCCCTCTGGTTAAAATACATCTTGAATAGCTGCCAGAAAAAATGATTGGTAAGTTAGCAGAAAAACAAAAAAAAACCAAACCATGCCAAACCCACAGTTATTTGAAACAATTTCTTTACATGTGAAAATATATCGTTGCTGGGTATTTTGATATGAGTTTCTCAACTGGCAGGCAATGAATTGCTGTTTCAGCACACTGACAGGTAGTTTTTGTTCAGCAGTCTCTGAGTGTGCCTTAACCTTTCAGCAAGGCTCTGCTGGAATTACCTGCTCAGAGTGAATGCAAGTGAATTTTCCATCACACCCTTCTGCCTTTAGGTTGGCGTCTTTGCTGGCTGCTGCAGCTGCGCCTCTCTTGCACCTCTGAGACACCAAGTTGCAGCCACAACCTCAGCAGCAGGAACATCCCAGGCAAGCTCTGGGGTCTGTGGTGGGAGCACTTAGGCTGTCATTGTTAAATTATTTATGTCAACAAAATTCTGTCAGGTACAAATGGAAAAAAAGATACAAAAAATGAAAAGACAATGTTTCTCATTAGAGACTCACAAAACATGAATTTTGTTTTCAGTTCAGCTTTGGGGTCTCAGAACCATGGCTAATAACCTGAATAATGCATTACCTTTTGCCGTGTAGGTAGAAGATTTAAAATCCAAACTTGCCACTCAAGAGGAAGAACTGCAACAGAAAAATCAAGATACTGAAGCTTTGATTGCTCAGATAGGGTTTCAGAGTGAGAAACTGAGCCAAGAAAAGGCCATTGCAGATGCAGAGGAGCTAAAGGTCAGTCTAATTCTCCTATTTACAGATGTTGAGCTATATTTAGCACAAAATAAACCTTTTTAGGTGAACAGTTTTGAACAACTTCCTCTCCAGGGAGCATAAAGTCTAAAGAATTATTATACTTACACATGTAACAGCATTTCACACCATGATTACCACTTGACCTTTCTTTACATTATGCCTTTTCCTAACCTTTTAGCTGTTTTAATGAGATGAAAGAACAATAAATACTGAGCTCATTCAAGCATTTAATGGATGTGGATCTTGAGAATCAGACCTATTTGTAATACAGTAAAGGTCAAAGAGTCATCTCTGAGCCCTTCAGATTTCTAAAGGCTTTGAGGCTCCAGGTAAATTGAACAACTCAATTGATACAGAAGTTCATTCCACCATCTTACAAGGTGCAAACCTTGAATCTTAAGATTATAATAGCATTCCTGATAATATATGTCTTCAGTGTTGACTCTCCTTCTTTTTGCTCTCAGTTCAGCCTATTAGCATTAGTTATCAACATCCTTGTTGGAAGCACAGAGGCTCACATGCTTTAGTGTTCACCACAGAATGAATAGAAATGCATAATTTCATCAGGAGTCTAACATTTCCATCTACAGTTGTAAGCATGGCTTTTGAAATAAAACACCAGCAGTATGGACTGTTGTAAATTTAAGTTCCTCTGCCTTTAAAGTCTGGAAGGCTCATTCAAGCCTGGCATTTTGCCACAAAATCTCATGTACATTGTGTCATTTACCAAAAGTGTAGACAGAAATTCTTAATTGACTTGTAACAGTTGTTAATTCCTCATTTTGAGCTATGGAAACTTCAAGTTGCCAAGAATTTTGTAGTTTCCAAATACTGACCAACAGGGAAGACTGTCCTGTCTAAACAATCAAAATGGTCTCTCATTTTCTTCAATTTTGTTTCTTAAATACTTAAATCTTAATCTTAAATACTGAATCTTAAATCTAATGGTAATTATATTATATTTAATACCTTTCTAATAACCTTGTGTCTGATCCTAGTTTTATTGAGAGAAAAGTGATTTTTGATGCTGAGATAAATGAAGACATGGTCAGGATGTTTGTATTTCTCTGGGTTATGCTAACTACAGACTTCAGCCTTTTGCTGATCCATATCTCATACAGGACTTAAAAATGGCCATGAAGTTCAAATAATGCAATTAATTAAAGTTGTACAAATGGGATCCAACAGCTCAACATCCTACCAAACACTTTTCAGTGATGCTTTTCCTGTATTGGTTCCATATGCTTCTGATAAATTTGGATGTTCAAAATACACCCTTAACACAATTTTAATTACTTCATTAAGCAGCTAGGTGAAACACATAGAGTGATTATTGTGAGATAATCACATCTTTGGGCCACTTTGTTTCAGGGATGAAGTTCAGCGCCTGACACTAATGATTACTGTACTCCACTGCTCATTGCTTTATTGCACTTCTGAAATGTTTTCATTGGAAATGAAAGTGTCATTTTGTGCTACATTAATCTAAAACTCTTTCATAAGGCTAACGATAGTTTCTAAACACTAATCTTCTATCATTTTTGTGTTACCAAAAAAAAAGCCCAGAAAATGAGAATACATCTTCAGCTAAGTAATTTGTGAAGACTCTTCCTAATTGATTAAAATATGTCACCCTTTAAAAAATTATTTTTGCTTTCCTGTTCTGTAGATTTCAAACTGGAGCTTACAAGAGCTTTTTGAGTTTTACAACCTTAAACAGGTAAATACCTTGGAGGTATTGACTTAGAGTGAAATATTACTTAAGAAAGAATAGGTGAAGAATGGCAATCACTTTAGATCAGACTTATTAGGAAAAGTGAGGTCAGACTGGATTCCACATAAATGTGGCAAGGCTACACACCTGAATAGTATTAAACAAGGGTTTTACCATAAAGGTGACACTGGTAAGGTTTTAAAATAGTGGGCAGTAACACTGCAGTCATTTTGCTGGCCATTTTTGTGCTCTGAGTGTTGTCAGCCAGAGCAATTTATACATGAAGGTGCATATGCTGTTGCCTTTTGAAATAAGACCTACTCCTTTAAAGAGAGAAAATGTGCAGAGTATGTGTGATAGTGACACTAGCTGAGGATTAGGAACAAAGATGGATCCAGACTGGTCAGCTTTTTTTATTTACCACCCTCAGCTGAAGTGCATTCTTTATTTGCTTGGAATAATTGAGCCACCCCACTCATGGTCTGATTGCTAAGGGCACACTGCTTCCAGCTTTCCTAACAATTTAGCCACCAAAAGCTCTATACTGGAAAAGTTATTGATGTGAAGAGGACTAAACTTCTGGAAACAAGCATGGAAAACTCCTTCCCTTTGCAAGGGGTTGCAGATTTGAGAAATACTGTCCTAAGCCTTATCTGCAACCTGTTCTGGTTTATTTTTTCTCTCTTAAAAACCATATTTTTGAGGGGCATCAGCAAGCAATTCGGGAAAAAAGAGACAGAAATATAATTAACTCATATGACTTACAGAAGATGTTTATTTTAATGGAAAGTACCATGCCATATTAGAAGCACAATATACTGTAAATGTAATACTTGTTCATCAGGTTATATCCTTAAAAACTTGAACAGAAGGAGCATCTGGCTGTTTTAAACTTTTTACTTGCAGTGAATTTCAGTAGCAAGGGTCTCAAATTGTGTTATAGAAAATATAAAACACATCAAAACTGCATGTGTAAATGCATTATTTAATTTTTAAAATATACATTGCTTAGATGCAAACCAATAAACATTGGGAATTGCAATCATAAAAGCTACATCACAAGAGATGGGGGACGTATTTAACTTGATTAGTAACTTGTCATTTATAATGTAATGCATATTGATTTTTAATATTTGTTATTTCCACAGACAGTATCTGTGTGTGTCCTATCTAATAAATGTGTACATGGAAAATGGCCCCAAGAATTGTAGAAACACATTTTGTAAGGATATTAAATTCTTACAGAGGCTTGTTACTGCCAATACAGAGTGCTTGATCCAAGCATTAACGTCTTGATCACTGTAATATCTTCTTTCTCTGTAATTAAACTAGGTTTAAGCAAGACCTGACAGGAAATGAGCCTGTGAGATGAGCATGAGGTACAAGGATAAGGATGAACTAAGTATAACTGACTTCAGCCTCAGGCAATGTATCTTTAAAAGTGTGTATGGTAATCTTCCAAGTACACAATTGCTGATGATACAGAATGCCTCCCAGGGTTACTCTCCCAGATAAATTCGCGCCAATGAAATCATAATCCGCTTTTAAACAGATAATTAAATTGTTGCAGAAAGTTGTGGAGGCACTCAGATTTCATGTAAGACTGATGCTAGCTGATGTAAAGTCACTGATCTAAGCCACTGTTAAGCCAAAACAAGTGTCTTGACAAAGCTGCTTGAACTGATGATTGTTTAATTTCCAAACCTGAAATTAAGTAAATACAGTGTTTTTGTATAGGAGATTTCCATTTCTCCCATTCCGTCCCTTGTTGTCACGTATGGTTTCAGACTTGGAACTGAGGAATGAAAAGAAGGTGGCAAATTTGGCAAAAGATGGAGGCTGGTTTGACAAATTTTATGTGTTTTCCTATACCTCAAAACTGGAGTGAATGTTTTACTATTTGGGGAAAGCTCCAGTGCAACACTGAACTAATCATTGGCTTCTTGGTATTTCCTCTGACTATCTAAAAGGGAACCCTTTGAAGAAGAAGAAGGCACAGTGAGGGAAAAAATTCACGGGTCTCAAAATTTTAGCAAAAATTCTTCACTCTGTTGTTTAGCTCCAGCTTTTGAACCATTTGAACCTAGATCATTAAATGCTTGCAGCTCACCTACTGCAATGGTATAGGCTACTGAGCTCCTCCCTGTGTTCAGTAACTCCTCAGGAGCTACAGACTGCCCTAATATCCCCCAGCCTTTTTGTACAGATACCTTATCTGGTCTCCTATCCTGCATTACTAGATAACACCCCGCCCCTCAGGTATGTCAGTCACACCACTCACTTTGGCATCATTGCAAATTTGCTGAGAGTGAACTTGATCCCACTGTCTGTGTCACTGATTAAGATATGAAACTGCTCTTTCTGTGTCTCCTCCCACCCTCTCATGAACCCCAGTCCCCTCACCAGTGTTACAGTGCAAAAAGCAGAAAAGGCCTTGGCTCTGTGCAAGCCCTGCTCAGCAACAACAAAAACATCTCTCTATTATCAACCCTGTGTTCAGCACAAATCCAAAACACAGCCCCATACTAGCCACTGTGAAGAAAATTACCTCTGCCCCAGCCAAACCCAGCACACTGTCATATAAAGGGAAAGAGTCCAAGGACCAAAGCTGGAAAACCACAAAGGTCTTTATAGGAAAGGTAATTATCAAAGGGACGTAAGATAATATCTGAGATGAGAGAGGAAAATAATATTTTGAAATGAGAGTCAGAGAAAGAAGCTAAATCACAGTTTCATTTTCTTGTAGCTTGGATTTAGGGGGAGAAGATATGGCCCCACATTGCTCTTTTCTGTGTACCTTTGGTGACAAACTCAAGCCAGCCTGAGCACCACTGGGATTTAATGAATGCAAAAATAGGAGAAAATGAAAGGGAGAGCATTTCATTATATTTATCCTATATATCCCTAGTTCCTCAAGCAAGACATAAATCACAAGTTGTGTTTGTGACCGTGAGTACGTCTGGCTTTTGGGGGAAATACTTTTGCTTTGTACTGAATAACATTTCTAAACCAATTAGTTAGTGCAGGATTCCAGCTTTACATTTGAGATGAAAGTAAGATTTAGCTTCTGCTTCTCAAAAAATTGGCCATTATGTACACCAGAACTTCTCACAGGTTGATGACTCTTTGCAAGATTTAATCGGCTATGATGAGGAGCATATTTCTCAGAATTGTCTGAAGGTCGCCAAGGAACATTACTTGAAGGATCTAGATTTCAACCCAAATTAGGTTCACAGAAAATCCTTTGCAGCAGCTGGTCTTTGTGCATGGGTCATGAATATAGAAAAATTCAGTGAGGTATGTATCTATCAGCTCTTGAAGTAGCCCTGATGGGGGAATTTCAGTTCATGAATTTTTTATTATTTTAGTGGGTTCAGCTTAGTGTTCTGGGGAGCATGTAACATCAACCAGAGCTAAAGTGGGAAGTGTTCAGTACTTAGCAGTACGTACGCACGTATTTATTTTTAGTAGAAAGTGGTAAAAAAGATGTATCTGTCCAGGACTTCTCAATTGTCATTACGATGCAAGAGTTGGGAAATATTCTCCAGATGTACATGTTTCACTTGAAACATCCATCCTGGGTCTGGATGTCTGGAGTGTAAGACAGGGCTTATCACTTGTGATTCCCTTGAGCACCTGGCAGCAGGATTTCTCCATTCATCCTAGTATTATAGCATGCTCTCATTTAATTACAGAATAGTAAAAAACTTATCAATTTTGGATGAAGTCTACTCTAGTGTAATGCCTGTCTGATTTCCACCGGTATTCTAAAATCATGAAAGTGATACAGATAAATTAATTCTAGTTAGAGAGTAGACCCACTAGGGTTGCACTCAGTTCTGCTTAAGATATCCTTCTATACCTGTCATAAAATCTGCTGTAGTCAATAATGAAAGAAATCTTTGCCTGACTCACTATCGTGTAGAAAGATGGGTCTAAAGCAAAGATATGTAATGAAAGACTACTAGGATTATCTGAAAGTCTTTCATCAGGAGTCATTTGTAATTTTTGTAATAAAGTGAGACTAGTTTTTGCATTAATCTACCAATGTGGTATGTCTTTTTCAAGGTGTATAGAGAGAGAGAACCAAAATCTTGTGTGCTGGCTCAGGCTAACACTGAAGTAGCAGCAGCTACAGGAAAACTAGAAGCTATCAGGAAAAAGCTGGTTGTAAGTACTGCTTGATTAATAAGGCTTGCTTTCTAACACCTTGAGCCCACTTAATTTCATTCATTTATTTATTTATTTATTTAAATGTGTTTTATTTTTATTGGTTTTATTACTACCTAGTTCAAATATTAAAGGCATCTCATTAGGGATTATCACCATTTTCCCCCCAAATGTACTGAAGAACGTTCCCCAGTTTGGGTGGCAGCACATGAAGCTGTTTATCCAAAATGACTGAATTTCCTCAAAGCCATCTAGTCACATTATAACCAATAGATTAATAATTGAAATGATGGTTGATAGAAGTAACTGGATGTGAGTTATACAAGGAATATATGCCAAGTTTTTATACCAGCAATGACCTACTGGAGTATAGCAATAACATCCAGAAAGGGTTTTAGAAACCCACGCTCATTTGTGTTAATGTTTGTCATTAAACATATGACAAAAACAACATCAAACCTCCTCTGGTTTTCTGAAAGACCCACAAACACAGGTACACGTGTGCACACATGCACACAGAAGAGCAAACTTTGATTAGTCTTTTGCTGACAAGTGTCCTGTGAGTTAATGATA
Source organism: Pachycephala philippinensis (assembly GCA_013397055.1). Classification (NCBI taxonomy): domain Eukaryota; kingdom Metazoa; phylum Chordata; class Aves; order Passeriformes; genus Pachycephala; species Pachycephala philippinensis. The sequence goes on from VWZT01013267.1 coordinate 117,728, forward strand.
TAATTGAAGACCACACTTGTCATCAAGTATCTATTGAACTTTTGAGAGGGATTATTTGTTGTTTAAGTGTTCATTTAATGGAGCAACTGCAGCACAAAGCATTCTTGATACAAAGACATCTTATGGTATCTTGGGAGATGGTGGGTGGAAGGAGTTTCTGCTGCAAGCTAATCACTCTTAGAAAAAAAAAAACAAATTGCATGGTTCTAAAGCTATGACATTAATTGGGTTTAAAAGACTTTGACTTGGCTTAAGACTTTTTTGTTGGTAACATTTAAATCTGAAATCTCACAATTTAAAACATCGAGCAATAAAAAAAGGCAGAACATCTGTAATGTGGGATTTATTCTCACTGTTTTCTTTTGAATTAGCATTTTAAAAGAATGACCAAGATTTGCTTTTATGGAAACTCTTGGAAGCCTGTGGGTTATGGTATTTTACAATTTAAATCTTTATTTCAGGAATTTCCTGGTTTTCTTCCTGCTATTGTAGTATCCACTTTTTTCTTGTTCTGAAGGAGATGCATTTTTAATGGCTGAACAAAGATTTTACCATCTCACTTTCTCTTCTGACCCCTCTGACCCCCACCCCAAAAATCCCATCAGTTGCTGCAGCAGGTATTTTGCTTCCATTTGAAACAGCCTGAGCCTTATGACCTTGGAGTTGCCCATTCAGATCAAAATCTGCCCTAATGAAGCTTGTATCTGCACTAACAGACAGCTTTATGGAAGCATTATGTTTTTTTATTTCATACATCTATACTGATGTAGGTTTATTAAGTACAAACAATTTCAGACAAAAATTGCCTTCTAGTGTTGTTTTGGGGAGATTTTATTTTTTTCCTTATTTTTAATACGCAGCAGTCACCCCTGAAACTCGTGGAATCTTTTATTGTTTTAATGTGTTCCTCTGAAAAGAGCACTAATACATCTCTGTTCCTTGCCTGACAGAATCTCAAATAACCTTTTCCTGGTTTAGGTGACCTTGTATTCAATCAGCCTCCAAATTTGAATCACCATCTTTTTACATTTGTTTACTTCCCCTTTTTTTACATTTATTTACTTCCCCTTTCCTCTCCTCATGCATTTTTGTGAGGGTTGTTAGCAGCAGTCTTTCTCTCAGCTGTTCTTAGTTCCTAATGGGAAGAAATCTGCACCACAGGCAAAGTTACAATTCCTTTGCATTTATCTGTTTCCTGTGTTAGTCCAACAGTTGTCATACTGTCATTTACTATGGATATTTTTACTAACCACTTTATAATATCCATACTGCATATTCAAACAGGATTTCCTTTACATGGTGGGAGGATCCCATTAAAATTATTATTTTTATACTGATTCATACCCTAGGTGATCCTGATTAATTTTTCTAAGGAACTGTAGCTATAATTTTTAATTCTCTAGCAGCTATTACTCATAACAATAATTAGCTCCAGAGCTCATGGGGTAGTTGAATGGATAACTCTATAGTTGGTCAAATTCACTGTTGACAAATGCAAAATAATACATATTTGAACTTTTTCTGAATACTTCTTGATTGCTGTTTGTTTATTAGTAGCTTATGAAAGAAGATATGGGGGCTGATCATGAAGAATTCAAAGCAAACTTTGAAGTTAGCCCTGTATTGAGCTGAGAGTAGGCCTGGATTACCCCCAAAGATCCCTCTAAACTGTACCATTTTATGATTCAGAAAATAAAACGGAAATTTAGTTCATCCAGTAATATTTTACAAGATTAGCTTCATCTGAAGAATAAAAAGGAAATACCTGTCTATGCAGTGTGCATAATATATAAGCTAAGATGTATTTGTAACATTTAAGAGAGCAAGTGGTAAGTGTTATATAGTAAAAACTTCTGCACATATCACTCAGGAAAACTTGGTTTTGACTTATTTCTTGTAACTGAGTTGTGACTTACTCCAGAAATCTGAAGATGCCAAGAAGAAATTCACTTTTATTGTATGAAAAACCTCAAAAAATGTATACACTTATATAATTCATGTCTTAATCTACCATTTCCTTATTCAGTATTATTGGCAAAATTATTTTTTTTAAGGCTAATTATTCCTCTTGGGCATTCCTGTATTTGTTTCTTGTGGTCCACATGTTACATTCATCTCTCAGGAAGAATGCACAGTCACCATTTTTAGGTGCTCTATTATACAGCCTCCAATTATTTCACTTCAAAAGCTTCAGTTACAGCGCAATCCTTTGCACAGGCCAGGGCAAAATACTGCTAATTCGAATGACTTGTAAATTCCAGATAGGAATAGTATCCTCATCTATTGTGTTATCCTTTTTTCCATTTCTGAGATGATTGAAGTTACTGATTTCCACAAACTGCTTATGTACAGTTGGACTAACAATGATTTCTGTACCTATTGTACTCATGGAACAGAAACCATGTAATTTCTTGTTAATGGAGGGGATTTAAAATGTTATTTAAAGAAAATATTTGAAAGTGATTGAAGTAACCTAGTTTTAATTATAAGTTTAATTTTATCTAAGAGCTGTGTGGCAGACTGGAAATTATCAAAGTGTCTGTAAGCAGTGCCTAACACTAAGATGCATATGAAAGACATTGATAGTTTCTCCAGGCCTGGCAGCTAGAAGGAAAGAAAAAAAAAAACAAATTGCAAGTTAGCACGCACCAGATCTTCAAACAATATATGCATCTTAGAAGGAAGTTTGTGTTTATAAGAATAACAAGAATTATAACAAGATGGGAATGTGACACCCACTTTACAAAATGTTAATCCAAAAAGTTTCACCTACAGGAAATTCTATGGCTGAGAGATGCATTTCCTCTGATGGTTAGTGCCTGATTTCCTACCTGTGAAATGTTAGAGGATGAAAAGAGACTGAGTTCATTAGAAAAGTTCAGTAGATGGAACGAAGTCTTCAGACTGGTGAGTACAGAACAGGATCCTTTCCTGTCTTTGCACTTTGCTCTCTGGGCTTATCCTTTTTCTTCATCTTAACATGCACAACCTGGTCAGCAGAGAATAAAGTTCTCTGCAGATTTTCATCCCTATTCAATGATCCTGAACTGCACTGCTCAATGTTACATTTACAACCAGCTTGGCTTCCTCAGCCAGAAACTTGTATTAATCCATGTGCTGAAGGATATGATGTGCAACATGCTGTTCACGGGGATGACTGTTATGTACAACAGTAGCATTTACCAGGATTAGCTGATGAAAAGATGCAAATTCAGCATGAAACATTAACATTTTTCTGTCATCCATCTTTAGAGTTTGAGTAAAATGCTGTAGAAAAATGCACCAGTTTTCTTTGTCTTTTCTAGAGAGTTTTACAGCTAGCAAAGTTTCAACTGTTCCATTTTTGCAACCATGGTACTTCCTGATCTGCTTGATTTAATTCTTCATTCAGTATTTTCTAACATGGACCCCTGAACTATGCAACCTGTTCCAGCTGGCTCATGTCAGGCTTTTTAAAGATAAGATTCACTGTGTAAGGAAGTCTGTGAAATTAGTATAAAAGGAAGGCAAACTTGTATTTTTTCTGGGAGAAGAAAAATGAACCACGCAGGCACTTCTTAAAAACAGGTACTTAGATTTTATTCACCCTAGCTTCTGATAACCCTGTGTAGCCCATCAACCTGTAGAAAGCTTTTAGTCCTTATCTGAGCTGTGTGAGTAAACAACTCAGAGTTGTGTCCACAAAAGCAAGAATTCTTCTAGTGTTAAAGGAAGGTCACTCTCTATATATGGGCTTTTTCTGTACCTCTCTCTCTGGGCTGTCAGCTGACTGTATCCAGTCTGCACGATTGCCCCCTATTCTTCTGTTCATTTCTTGCCCTTTTCCCTTCCAGTCATTTATTTGCCTGTCTCTTTCCCATCTTCCTCTATCAATTTTTTGAAGAATAAACTTGAAGGCAGAGCACCAGATGCTAGTGACCTCTGCTTCTGCATTCATGGATATTCTGTGCTCCCTGACTCATAATTCAGCTGCTTTCTGTTGGCAAAGAGAGAGTGAGAAGGAGAGCTGTACATATTTTTCATATGGAAGTTTTTGTGGCCAGCAATTCTGAGTGATGATAACCAGGGCAGCTGTCAGTAATCAATAACACACCCTCACTCTAGGCAGCACAGTTACACTGACCTCTTTTCACTTTTCATGGCTTCCAGAATATATCTTTAAATGAGAAATGATGAGGGGATCCACTACCCCCTCAGTCAGTTCACAGACGACACCAGGCTGGGCAGGAGTATTGATCTGCTGGAGGGTAGGGAGGCTCTGCCCAGGGAGGTGGACAGGCTCTCCTCCCAAGCAATAAGCCATAGGACAAGAGAAAATGGCCTCAGGTTGTGTCAGAGAATGATTAGATTGCGTGTTAGGAAAAATTTCTTCACCAAAAGGGTTGCCAGGCAGAGTCACCACCACTGGAGGTATTTAAAAGGCGTGTATATGTGTCTCTTAGGGACATGGTTTAGTGGTGAGCTTGGCGGTGCTGGGTTGGCAGCTGGACTCAATGATCTTAAAGGTAATTTCTGACCAAAATTATCCTACAGTCTATGGGCAACATTGTAACAAATATTGTTGCAGTAATCTTTTTTGATGGTAAATATACACAGGCTGGTACTAATACTAGTGCAGTATGTAATTTTAAACATTTAAAACATTCTGAAGATGATTAAAAAATATTCTGTGGATGGTGATGTCTACAAATCCTTTCTTGCATGTTAAATTTTTAATATCCCATCAATTCCAACAACTGCTATGTATTGACGGTAAATTGAATGAAAAGGTAGTTAGGAAATATGATAAAGGATTGTTTCTTCTCAAGCAAAATTATTTTATAGGTATTTTGAGTGGAAATAAATCAGATCCTTCATAAGACTAGTTATCTGCTAAAAATATTTGTGAAAATTATGATTTTACGTTCATGTGTGTAGCACAACAACTATGCCTATAGCATGCAAAAAAAAAAAATTAATAAATAAGGAGAAGTTTAGTAGTGCTAAGGCTAAAAAGTTGGGCCAAGCTGATCCTTTTTGCAAAAGTGGTGCAAAAAAATCAATAAATGATTGTATTTATCATTACAATCATTGTTATTAATATATGAGAACTTAAAATATACTCTGTGCCTGAAAAGGATTATACAAGGGCACAGTCCAGCAGGCTCGCTATGGAGAGTAATGGCTCTCTGCTGTGATTTGTGGAACATAGCTTCCTGGCCCTAGCTCCCTCCAAAACAAGTGGTTTTAGAATACGTGATTTATCCCATAGAATTTAGGGTGCTGGGGTATAAAGTGCAATATGTAATTCTGCTGTTGCTAAACTTTATTTATGTTACATGCTATGAAAGGATGACAAAAGGGAATGGTGTGTTTTGTAGTGACAACTTTCCTATTCAGAAATCATAGGATAAGAACTGCTGTGATAAAGGAGACTATTACGTATCCAAAAAAAATCAAATCCCGTGGATATTGAGGCATTCCTTACTGTTAGTCTCTCTCATCTTTACTACCTGAGCCTTTGATGGATGAGTGCACTTGAACTATAGTCAGCTGTATGTTATCATGCAGGCAAAATTGAGGTGTCTAGAAATAAGTCTCTCCTAAAAAAGAGTAGAGGACTGTTACTGTGCTTGTTCTTCTTATGCCTTGAATGCTAGACTGATGAAATTTTACTTATAGCCCATCTCTGTTAGATGCCCTTATTGAATATAAGTCCTCATTAGTCTCTCAATTTAAGATTCATCACCATAAAAAGTGGATTGGCTGCCTCATTATCCCTAAAGAAATCAAGTCAACCTTCTTTATTAATCTAGAAGATGCATTTCTCCCCCTTCCTCAATAAATTTCTTGTTTTTAATTTATAAATAATTTCTAAATTTCCTGGTTGCACAGCACCAATTCAAGCATCAAACCTGACAGAAGAGATCCAAACCTCTGATCCTGCAAAAATGGCTAAAACAGCTTTTGGGGAGGTACACACACCTTGCTCTTGCTGCTGTTCTTTCATTAAACCCGAAATAGGAAAATTTTGCTCTCGAGAGGAACTCACTGTTTTTAGCTCTGTAAGTTAGTCCAGAGAAACAAATCACTTTGAGGGAACTTGATTTGAGACATGTGCTGTATGAAAGGAAAGCCAGGGATGTTGCTGCCTTCTGAGCAGAGTGCAGAGAAGCGTGGTTGAAGGTGCAGATCAGCGTGCAGAAGATCCACATGTGTTCTGCCACTAACCATAATGTCTGCCCCTGAGCAAATTGCTGAGTCTTTTTGTGTCTCCAGGCTCCTATGCAAAACGAAAATAATAATTCTGTCTTGCATTTTTTTGAACTAAATTTTTGTTAGTTAGCATACTTAGGTTGATCCAGGAACTGCAGGAAAAAATCACAGAATATAGCAAAACACTTCCTTTGAAGTTTGTGTCCCTCAAAGTTAAAGGTACTGTCTACAATTATTGTCATTAAAATATATTATTTAAAATAAAAAATAATAATACTTTTAAAAAACAAACAAAACCCCCAAACAACAAACCATATCTTCACTATTTACCCATGCCTTTTCTTCATAAGCTCACATCTTCATTTGAGAAAGCAGTTGAGGAAACAGTCTTATGTCAAGATGATGTAAATAGAATAAACAAAATTACTGAGCTAGCCACCAGGTTGGTTAAGTGTCCTCAGGTAAGAAGATTTTGCCTTAATGTTCGTCCTACTGTGAGTTTTGAAATAGTTGAAATTTTTTGTTGAACATGAGGTTAAATTTTTGAAGATTGTGTGGGGAAAAAAGGCTGGGGAGTGCAGGGGAGGAGGGGGATGACAAAGGTGACAAGATAACACTTATTAGAAATCATTTAGATTTAAAAAAAAGGCCCAACCAAACAAACCAAAACCACAAATAAACTCTCAATAAAACAGTGTGAAGTAAAATGTGCTGCACCACAGTTGTATTTCCTAAAAATGAGGTATTGCTGAGGAACTGATATTGGCATGATTGCTAAAGAGAAACCTCAATAACTAAGTCACCACATTTATACACAACTGTGAACACATTGTGACAGCCTGGGCAGCCTCTGGTTAATGAGCAGAAAGACTGAATAATCCTCCAGGTCAGGATGGACTCGCCCTGCATCTGCCCTTGTTGCACTTTAGATTGCAAATAAGTGGAAGGCACCCATCAGATATTTGCTATTTGCTTTTGGGGTTTTTTTCCCTTTTACAGAAACTAATAATTTTTAAATAAGAATGAAATGTATTTATGTTAAAATTATATATATTTCAGTGTGATTATTAGCTTTATTTGCAGACAAACATCATTAAAGCTACCATATGCCTATTTAACAGAACCATTCAAGTCAGCCACAACGTTGCTGAGCAGCCTCTCGTAGGTCTTTACACAAATCTTTCTGTCTCAATTCATCATCTAGAATTTTAATGACTCCTTTTTTGACAAATAAGTGTATATGACAGGAAATACAAAGTACAAGGAATATTTAGACTATGACATGAGTTCCCAAGGCAGTCTGAATAAATATTTTAAGTTGGATTTCTTAAAATCCCTGTGACCTTGCTTTCTAAGATCAGAGCATGGACACTTTTGTTTCTGCAAATATCTCAGAAGAGGCTAGCAATCAATATTAAACCAGTTTGGAAAAAAATTATTGTAAGAGCACAAAACTAATCAAAAAACCCCAGTGCAATTAAAACAGAATCTATTTTTTTATCTGATTCTGAAATTATTATGCTAAAAATGTAAAATATGTAAATAATCTTTCCTTTTGTAGAAAAACAGTGAAGTTGATGTTACTATTTGCATATGAAAACTTTTGTTTGCCCCAAGACACCTGAGATGGTCCCTGCTGGTCTGGCCTTGCAGACCTCCAAAGCCTTTGGAAGCTCTGTGCAAGTCAGTGGCATTAGCCCATAGTTAGTCTCCAGGTCTTGAAGATTTACACATAGTTAAAAGAAGTTTATCTCCAAAATTTGAGGTTTTATTAGTGATCTCATTGTGTAAGTTAAGGAGGAAAATATTGGAAAGGATTAATTGAGAATGTCAAGCCTTTTCCTCTGAGAATAAATTCTTTTTGACTAGAACAGGAGACAGTTAACTTCTGAAAAGCATCAAGACTGATGATTTTGTCTATATAGCATTGACCTGGAAGCTCAGCCATTCAGACTAATAAATCAGACAATTTATATTTAATCATTAACTAACTCCCGAGCTGAACAGCTGTTCAAAATTAGAAATGGGTCACCCCGGCCAGGATGACATTACAGGCAATCTATAATGCATTAGAATAAAATTATAGTGATTTTTAACTGTCTGGAAATTTATTACACTGCATGTTCCAACTCTTAAACCCTTGTTAGCCAATGTCACTAGTGATTTATGGTGCTTGGCTGGTATGGTAAAATTACTGAAGATTTAAATAGACAATCATTCTATGTTTAGCAAATCTTCAAATTTCAAAGCTATTTTGGAGAATGAGGTGGGTGCTCTTTATTGTTTATGACTTACCAGTCAGTGACAACAAGAAGAGAGAATGGATAAATCAAAAAGCCCTCTTGTAAATTAATGGATTTATTTTCTTGTTGCCCACAGTTAATGATTTAAAGAAAAATCCAATGACTTCTGTAGGCAAAAACGGATGTTTAAAATACTTCAAAGCAAAACTGCTACATTGCAGAGATTGCTCTTAGAACCCTCAACAGGAATGGTCCTTTACTTGTCAGATCTTGGGCATCTCTTATGAATGGAACTGGGCTTTAGGAGGCCTTCACACACCAGATTCCTGCATTTATACTGTGAAACATTTACATGCTAGGTCTTTTAAGCAGCATACTTTGATTAAAGATGCTTCTATTTTCTTAGTGGATCTTCTATATTCCTCTTTTATAACAAAAGACTTTGAGTCTTCTGTTATTGTCAAATTCTGTGTGTCTTCACAAGATAGAATGTTTAATCATTTCAGTAAGTACTTCCAATTTTTCTGAAAAACATAAGTGGAAAATTCTTCATGAATGTAAAATATAACAATTATTTTGTTACTTCGGTTTTGTACACATAGAATACTATTTTTTAAATGCGAGTGAGTTGTTATTTGAGATTGATTTTATAATCTGTACAGCTTTCAAGAATGAGCACATTTAAGAGTTTTCTTTTAAGCTCTTAAGCAGATGACACCAGCAAAAAACAAGCATTTAATATCAAACTATATGAAGTATAGAGGATACTTTCCGTTCAGAGATTTTCATTGATTTAGATTACATCATGTAAAGGACTGGAAAAATATTATTTGATTACTGTCATTGCTCTGAAAAACAAATGTCTGTATGGGCAGTGGTAAATTACTGTCCTTATAAGTAATTCTGAGGTGCTTTCCTTCTTTCATCCTGGCCCTTTCTTTGCTTCAGTCACTGGTGAATTATTTCCTGAGGTTTCCCAAATGCAAGTGAACAAACTATGAAACAACTTTATTTTATCTGTAGTATTTCAAACTGTACAAACAAAGAAGAAAGGTTATGGCAGTTTCTTCCTATTTTACATCTAGAATTTTATCCATTTGATGATGACTCTAACGGGTGATCAATTTTTACCTTCCCCTCCATGCCGAAGCTATTTGAGCATGCATTCCTGCATACATTCATTCCTTTGCTGGGAATTGTACGCACAGGACAATCAAACATAATGTGCCAAATATTACTAGTTTGGGTTTTATGCCACGTCACAAATCCTGACTGAAAAAGAGAGGATCCATCTATTAAATGTTAACTTTCTTTAAAGAAGATGCTTTCATTTTTCTGAAATTCTTTAGTAACCAGCTCAAATTTTAAGTAGATGATGAGCTGTCTTTATCACATAACTGGAATAAAATAACAGCTTTCCACAAAGCTGCTTATAATAAATCATTGATATCTGAAACTACTCCTGACTGTTCATCCTAAATATCCCAGGGTTAGCGTGGTTAAGATGAACTGTGCAAAAGAACAAGGGAAACCAGGGCTCTCTGTAGGAAAAAAAATTACATGAAGAAAGTGATTCTAGAGTTAAACTTTGACAGAATCATTGCAGCTGGAAGGAATCTTCTGAGATAATCTAATCCATTCCCATTGATCAAACAGAACTGGTTGGACCAGATTGTCCAGGACCGTGGAAATTCCACAGCCTCTCTGGGCAGCCTGTGTGTTTGGCCATCGTCATCTTTTCTCCTGTCAAAATTCCAAATCATTGCATCTTTAGATGATTGAGATGTCTATAGGTAAAAGAAGACAGATAAATAAGAGCAAAAAACCCTGCAAATCTTCCCAGAATCATAGAATGGTTTGGGTTTGAAGGAATCTTAGAGACCATCTAAGTTCTAAACCCCCTGCCAGGGGCAGGGACACCAACTCTACTGCCTTTCTCCTTCCCTTGGAGAAAAACAGTGGGGAAAAAAAAAAGTAGAAGTGACATCTTTATTGAGGTTGAAACAGCTTTTTCTTCTTTTTTATCTTCTAATAGTCTTGTTTCCTTACCTTTTCTGAATGTTGCTGGAAATGCTTGCACTGGCAGTAGGACACCAGATGCTGCCAATATGACAGCGTATCCACCATGCTGTATCTGATGTACACAAAAGCACCAAGTACCAAAAAAAAATCAGTAGATAGGATGTTTGACAAAGAGTTCTATCCTATTGTTTTCAGCTTCAAAGGTTTCAAATCACCATCAGAAATTCTGGATTGTTTCCAGCCTTTGCAGTCTTTGGAAGTGTATCTCTTGCTGACAGAGTACTTCTCCTGTTGTACTTTTGTGTGCTTCTGGTTAATAACATGGAGATTAAACATTCTGTCTCTTCCATGGTGCTCAGGAGATAACATTTTCCAATTTTGCTTTGCAGTCCAAAAACATGTGTTGGAGCCAGTCCATCGAAAACCTCAAAGCAAAGAAGAAAACTTTTATGTGGTGACATCATATTGACAGCAGCATTTGTGTCTTTACACCCTTCATAAAACGATATCACCAGGAACCAAAGAGACATTTCGTGATTCCTTCTCTAAAGGTAAGAAAAGTAAAATATTCTGTATAAAATGGGAGTCTCCAGTAAAGTGTATGGTTTGTTAAAGTTGCTGTCTTTCAAAAATTTGAAGTACAGATCTGTATATAAAAGTGCCTCTTTGAAAGTATTTGTTTTCCAGGATATGCATATATGTATGTNGGTATCTTTTGAGGGAAATGAAAGAGAAAGATTCTGTGGCAAAAGAATATCCCTTCCCTTTCCAATTCTCAATGCCAAAGTCTATTCTTTGTGACACCTTTGTAACAGCAAATGCTGTAAAAATGACACAGCTGTACAGAGAGCCCTATTCTGCTTAGCTTTTCAGCTCCAGGAAGAGCATGTAGTTATGACGATCCCCATTTTTCTGCACACTGAGGAAACCATGATAGTACTCAGTAAATGCATAGAAGTTCTAATCCTTAGAGTTGTCTCTCCAAAGCTTTCTCCCTCCTTACTTTTGAAGCTTTGGACCATTCCTTTCTTCTTTAGTCATATGCTCCTCACCCCTTCTTACTTGTTTCCTGTTTCTTATGTGCATTATATCATGATTAATGTCGTATATTCTCAGAAATGTGTGAAATGGGCAGCACTTACCTCATTTTCGATCACAGATCTATGACACAGCAGGTGAGCTGAGTTATGAGAACCCTCTGGAAATACAGTTAAACCCAACTTCGAGTTTCCAAGGTCAGCTCAGAACTGTGGGGACATCTCTTTGTAGACATTTGCTTTATGCTAGAGTTTAACAGTCACTAATTTGTGTAGAGCTTTCCTTTACCTGACATCTGTCCTTTTCCACCAAAAACTTGTTTGCAGATAAAATCCTTTCTCAGAAACCTCCTTCTACCTTGCAGCCTAGTTCTGATAGGTAGAAAAAATTGCCCCATATATTTTCAATAGTAGGACTCTGGAAATAAATATCATTCTTAACTCTTTTAAGACTCCTCTGAAATGAAGTGAATGTTTTTACGAATAGAAATAAAGCTTATTGTGATGTTTTGTTTTTCAAGATGCTTTCACTGAACAGCATTGAGATAAAATACCTCATTTCAGTTTTGATTGTTTTCCTGCAAGTGAGGAAGAGTGGAAGAGAAGAGACAAATACACTTGAAAATTAATGTTAAAATACATGTTTATTAGTAGTCCTCTACAGAAGGAACAGCAAGTAGTTCCATGTCATTAAGTACCAGCTTTGTGCAGATACAGTGACAATGGATGTATCTATATATGCAGATATTCTTCGTGCATTGTGTGAAAATTAATATTAGGAACCCTGATAATACCCCAGTGCTATTCTTTTTCACAAGGAAGTATTTCAGCTCATGGAAATGATTGTATTGGTTGTCTTAGAGCCCAGAGATAAAACAAATCATGTTTTCAGTCTTTTGATATCTTTAGATGAATGTGTTACACATGGGAGATAGAAATGTTGCATGCTTGCAGAGGGGAGTGTATGCCTGCTGGGACCTCTGTGCTTGTATTTTCTGCACATTCATCAAAACTTAGGTTTATTTTGGGCTCAGAGATGAGAATCAAGGGTTAGACAATTTAAGGTGGTATGTGTTCTGTAATAGTATGGTAACTATGACACTGTGCCACAGAAACTGCACTAGAGGTGTGGTGCCATTCTTATTACTAATAATTGTGCAAATTTGGCTCAACTTAAATATACGTAATGCTTTTCATTATAAATAACTATCAGATATACATGCTCTTTTTTTTGTTTCAGTGTACACTTTTAAAAGAAACCCCAGTCTAAAAGCCAGCACTGAGAACTAGACATGTCCAGGGAAAAGGAAAATTTTGATGGAAGAGTTTTTAAGATACTTCTGAATGGGGGAGAAGATAGTTCAGGCTTAATAATGATGATGCAGTGCTTTCCTTTATTTACGGCTTTTGAATTCAATCCAAAAGTCACTAATAAGGAAGCCTGGAATAACACCATGAAGGAATTGGTGGGGGTTTGCCCTTTGCTTCAGTAAGGAAAAAATTAATTCCAGGCATCTGGTATAGCTCTTCTATTATGCTTCCACCAACCTCTCTTGTTTGTTCCAAGTAACTTACTTACTCATTCTCTCTTGCTCTGTTGTTCTGCGTTAGGCATCCCCTTCCCAGCCATACCTGTTTGGTAAGCACTGATTTCAGATGTTCCATTTCTGTTCTATTTCATCTCCTTTCAAGTGCCTGTGGGGGGCTGGCATCCAACAAGCGTGGCTGTGAGATGGCTGCTCTGTGGCAGCCCCCTCCTCAGTGCCGGGGCACTCACGCGAGAGCATTGCTGCAGCTGGTGCCCCACAGGGAGCTCCACGGCTGCCTCTGCCCCCGGAGATGGCCCCATTCTCTGCCTTTTGAGTGAACTGAACTATATTAATAAGATGCCATGGGAATCCTGCTTTAATTTTTTTTTTTTTNATGTTCCAGAAATAGCTGCTCAAGAGCATACATAAGCATTGAATTTGCAATATCAGAATACACTGGAATGCATGGTGCATTTTTAACTTTATTGAACTATAAATATTTTTATGAAGTAAATGTCTTAAGAGAAAACACTTTTTTTTAATGTGTTATAAATATGATAAACTGCTTCTCATCACATTTCCTAGTACTTTCTTTTCATCTGAAACTCCACAGGGATGCTCCTTACTTTTCTGCCTTACTTTAATTTATATCCCCCCAGTTATCTTGTGCATTGCACTGAGTCATGCCTTGCTACTTGGTAACCTTGATTATATTCCACTCTGATTCTAAGGCTCCTGTTCCTGTGACAGAGGGCCTGGACCCAATTGCCACGTTGACAGATGATGCTACGACTGTGGCATGGAGTAACGAGGATGATAGGATGTCAACAGAAAATGCCACTATTCTAACAAACTGTGAGTGCTGACCTCCGATGATAGATCCCCACCAACAGGGAATTAAATGGATAAAGAATAAATACGGAGCTGACCTTAAAGTCATATGTCTACGACAGAAAGGAGATGTGCATGCTGAAGAATTGGCTTTCATGTTTAGTGCCTTCAAGTTCCCCTAATTTTCGTAAGGGATTGGTGTTTGTTGAAATGTACTTACTTAAAGAATTGAAATGTTACAACAGTTCTTCTTATTTATCCATAGCATCATCTTCCTTTTAAAATTGTGCTTGAAAAGGCATCCTTATTATGTTCTTTTCAAGTGTTGAGGAGGAAATGAAGTGGAGGTTGAGGTGCACTTCTTGTGCGGGTCAAATCCCTTTCTCAAGAGCTAAGGTGCAAAGCCTGATGATAAGACCTTACTTATATTCTGCAGTTTAGTCAGCAGAACACAGCATGTGCACCTCACATGTATGTGCAGCATTCAAAGCAAAAGCCAATATTGAGTCATTTCCTGGTAAACAAACATGTTTTTAATTCTTGTTGTTGTTACTGAATTATATGTAAGCTGATAGCATTAGTATGTAACTGATCTCTTCATACATTTTCTTATCTTTGCTAAGATTTGGGGAGATAATGCTCTATTTCACAGGGCTTTCAGAGTTTATTTTACTCAATTCCAGATATAACACACAGTTACACAACAGAGTGAAGGGTCATAGTAATGCCTGATTTTTAAAATAGGTCTTAATCATCTAGCCTGTCTGCTCATTTGAATCAGCTCTTTTCCCTCATCTGTCCTGGTTTGTTTTTCACTCTTTTTTCAACCCTCAAAAATAATCAGGATTTTTCAATCACCCTCAGTAGTACCCTGCTCTGTGAAGCTATATTGTCTGCTTACTTATCTTTCCTTTATTATCTACTCCTTTTTCCCATGCCCGTGGAAACAGATTCCTCCCAAGTCATTCAGATTCTAACCCTTCAACAACGTGTTAGAGTTTAGATGAGGATATACGTAAAGCTGTAACACAGGAACATATATATATATACATACATATATATATACACACACACACATACACATATACATATATACATATACATATATATATCTATATATACACACACACACATATATATACATGCTCCCCCAACATCTCTATGTCAATTCCAGTGTCTTCTATGTGGGGCTGTACCCTCATATTTGCTTATAAGAAAAGCCCCAGCAATATATTTTTTGTTTAATATGAGGAATAGCAAAAACATAGGTTGAAAGGTGTAGAAGTCAAAATTGTCAAACTCTTAAACACTGGGCAATACCTTGTGAACAGTTTTCCATGGTTTATCCACGTGCTTTTAGAATAACTTCTACCTTTATAATAGGTAAAGGAAATCCTTCTATAACCAGCATTCAAAAACCAAACCAAACCCCGGGGGAGGGAATTTTACTTTTCAGGTAAAGTTTTCTGAAGACCATTGAAAGAGCTTTAGCTTTTGATGAGACTGTACTAATTGAAAACACGTGTGACTATTGATACCATGCTTGATCCTGTGCTTGGAAGACACACAGTTAAAAAGGGAAGGTATGCTTGAGTAATCAGAAATTTTCCATGACAACTGGATATATATTGCTTTGGTTGCCACATTTTGCTTAGTGCTTCAACTCTTCATGAAACAAATGATTTCTGTTTAAGATGCAATGGCTAAAACCTGGTGATGAGTGGATATTAAAATGTTAGTATCTGCATCTGATTAGATAGCAAAATTATGTTCTCAGTTTCCAAACTGGACTCAAAATACTATATAGATGCGTGTTTCTCAAACTCAAGTGGAATTCTTTACTTTTTTCACTTCAAAAAAGGAGTAAAACAAGGTGGAGCATATATTATAATTCCACTCAAAAGAAAGGAAAGTATTTCCTTTCCGTGTTAGCCATCTATAGCAAGAGGGGAAGGCATTGGAAACGACAGGCTAGATTTAGATTTAACAATATAGGATTTTCCAGCTGCAATATCAGCTGGAAAAAAACATTTCTTCACTATGCTATAATTGTTTTTTGGGCCACCCCATGAAATAATGAAGTAGTTTAAAAAGGAAAAAAAATACAAACAAACAAACAAAAACCAAACCAAACCCCAAACAAACAAACAACCTGGAAAGTAAGGAAAACGGGGAAAACCTGATATGGTAGAACACAGGGCAGAAATAAGTAAGCCAGAAATGGGGACTGTTTATATCACTACTGCTGCCAGCCTCCCATGTAACAAACCAGTGCAGCTGATGCTGGTCACGGATTCATCGAGGCAGATGTCACAGTGGTGTTAATGCCTGCTCACTTCTGCCCAGAAACCTGGTCTGCTAGCACCAAAACTCACATGTCCCATTTTTCATGCTCCAAATACTCAAATTCAGGGCCTGTTCTGGGCTCTTGCTCCCAAGGAAAGGGTGAGCTCCACCCCAGAGGTCTGCAGCTGGGCATTCCAGCAGGAGACTCAAACTGGGTAACACAGGGCTGAGTCAATGAGTTTCCACTGCTCTGACACAGCAGTAGCAGGAGTGGTAGATGGTACAAGAGAAGGTAACCTTATGTTTTGACCTTTTTCGGGTGATGTCTGTGAATCTCATCTTTCATTCCCATGCCCCCTTTCTCCCTTATATTTTGAAATATTGTCAAACTTAGAAAATATAATTAAAAATATTTTATAATATATAA
>VWZT01013267.1:134383-183969 GCA_013397055.1 Pachycephala philippinensis
AAAAATATTTTATAATATATAATTTAGATACCTTTAGATACACATTTTCAGGATGATAATTGGGAAAATAAAGGAGTTTGTGGATGGTGCAAGAGAATTTTGGTCTGTAATGTCTTCCATAACTTTTCACAAAAACTTTGGATGAAATTGTTGAGTCCTCAATGCAGATGTCAGCCTAAAGAATAATGTTGACTTGTGGTTGCTCGAGAGTAAACTCGTTAAACCTCTTGAAATATTTCATCTGCTCAGCTGAAATGCCATGTCATTGTTTCTGCTCAAATGTGAATTTATTTTTAAATCTGAAAGTGTTCTTCTCTTTTATTCTTGTTTGCAAGCAACATATCAACAAGCTGGATTTTTCATGTTGGAGAATGTGATGTTTATTCTGATATAAAGCCAGACATACTCCTGAAGCATTTCTGGATGGATCTCAAATGTTAGTCAAAGAGTCGTTAGAGTGCTGGCATAACTTCACATTGTCAAAATGTGAAGTTATGCCAGCATATGAAAGACATTAAAGCAACAGTTATCTTATTTTGCCCAAATTACCCCTTTTTAAGCTTTTTAAAGCATTTTCTCCCTCCTTTCCCCACCCCATATTTCAGGCATTGGTGCCTGCACAGTAAATCTGAGCAGCAAAAAACAGCTCAAATCCCCTTGTATGCTTGAATCTCCTGGAAGATGCACTCTTGCCCTGCACTGTGAGACCCTGAAATGATCCCCCTTTGTTGCATTTTTCTATAGTTGTATTTGAAGTACTTCAGAGTAAGAATGTACAGCTTGCTTTTCAGAATCTATGGTGAAGAAACTACTGAAAATCAGAATTATACTGGTCTAAAAGGGAGATCAGAATTTCACAGGCTAACAGATCTTTAAGGCATGAGACAGATGTGAAACAACAGAAAGAAGCTGGATTGAAAAGGACAAGGGTCACAGCAATATAGTTTTTCATTTGTTTAGCAAAGGCTTCCACATAGCACAATGAAGCTGTGTACATGGACACAAAAGCAAATATATGAAGCTATTCAAAAATAGGTTCTTCTGCCAAATATTTTAGGCAGCATTACATGACTTGGCATTCTGTGCCTGACTGAAGATGCACAAGTCACCTTTGAGGGGCACTTGTGTGTGTGTGTGTGTGTGTGTGTGTGTATATATAAAGATAGATAGATAGATAGATAGATACCACAACATATATATACCCACACAACATATATCCCATTTATTACCATAGAAGCAGAGTTTGCCTCATTCTCAATTCATTTCTGTCACTGTTTATTTTAGTAGTTCTGTCAGGTACTTTGAATTTTTTTTCCTAATAAAGAAAGACTAGGAAGGTATTTGTGATAGATATGGTGCAGTCCAGCAGTTGAAGTTCATTAATAATTGGAATGTTGCAGAGTATGAAGTAATGAATACTAATTACTCCTTTCATGTCTGACAGCACCCCATGGACCAATACATCAGCCCAGACTTTAATTTGGTTCTAGTAATGGTTTCATCAATAGTACATTAATTCTGTGTTTGAAAAGATGTACAGTTGAACCTGACCCACACAGTAGATACCACTGTCATAAAATGGCCACATACTGACAACAACTGGATAATTACAAATAATTAAATCCACTGAGCTTCAGACAATCCTAATTTTAAGTAAAATATATCTTATCATATCAATCGACAGAAAGCATAGCAAGGGAGATTTATCAACTTGTACTCCTTCCAAAGCAAATTTACTAGCCTGTTTATTAGAGAACTTGCTGATCTGTGAAGCACTTCATAAAGTACCTCTCCCCTTCCCTCTTTTCAAGATGGTTCTTATGTTGCACTCCTGGATATTCTGTAACGCCAGCTCCTGCTATTGTTTCTGAATGAAGCCTACGAAAGAAACCCTCAGCCTTGGAGAACTTCAAACGGATAAAGCTATATTTTCCTCAAAACCTGGTGACCATAGGGTGAACTAAAGGTACTTGTTATCTCTGAAAAGCAGACTTCATGCTTAAGTGCCTTAGTATATATTTAGAAGCCCAACATATTTTAAGTGTTCAAATTTGTATACATTTTTATATCATTTTGGAGCCGCAAAACTGCTCAGTTGTTTCTAATATACTTTAGACTGTGTCCTTATGTTCAACATGGCTTTAAAATGCTACAATTTTTGTTAAAATATATCATGATATTTGCTTTGAGAAGCAGAAGAAAAGGAAAAATAGTCAAGTAATTTTAAGAAAATCTCAGTTTTAGTACATAGCTTTATGTAAACATGGAAGGCACAAGAAAAAAAGTAAGTGAAATTTGTGTGCAGCATATTAGCAACGTATGCAAAAATGATTCAAGAGGCAAATACTTAGATTTTTTTGGAGCAGATAAATCGAGGCATAAAAGTAAACAGATATTAATTCTATATGGTGTTGGGTTTTGGCCCTCACCTGCTATGAGAGGAACAATGCCATTGAATAGGTTTGGTATGGATGGCCCTTAATATTTGAATTTTACCTCTGTGTGTCCTATCCTGTTTCCCCAGCACCACTCTTTTGGAAGTCGCTGGCTATGAGCATTAACTATAACAGATCAATGTAATTTTGGCTCATAGGAGAGAAGACAGAGGAATAAATTCCCTGTTCATAAGGCTCCTATTTGCATTTGCATGAGCTGTTACACTTGCTCAACTCCTTTGCACAGTTACAAAAAGGTAGTCATGTCTCTTCAGCTGCAAGATTAGGTTATTAAGAGGTTTTTTAAGATGTCTTGAAATTTGATTTATGTGCAAATGTAGCTTGTATGAACAAGTTTCCATTCTTATGAGGCATGACTATTATTCATGAAACAGCAAGAAAATGCGCTCCGTTTCTCCACAGGGAGAAGCTTTCCTTGCCTTGAACGTCTCGCCAGCTGTGCAGCTTCAAGGCAGTGCTTTTCCCACTGAACTAGTTTGACCAACTTGCACAGTTTGCCTACTGAGATTGCCTAGTAACAGCTCCATTCTGCACTTGTTTTCACCTGATTTATTCAGCTTCGTTCTCTACATTACTTGTTGGGGTTTGCAAGTCGGTTCCAGAAGCTTTTAATTTTAAGCAGCAGGAACTGAATGAAGGCTCCTCTGGAAAATGTGTTTATCCCTCTTTCTTCCCACTGAAAAATATTGTTTCCCTTCCCTTTCCTGTCCAAAAATTTATCACTTTTTTTGTTCTTGCTGAGCTGATCCAAAACACCTCACCACAGGAAGCTATCCTACCATTCTGCCATTTAGAGTTTTGGTGTGTTTTGGAGAACTTCTGCCCCGAAAGGTATGCTTTGATTTTGTGTTGCATGAAAGTGCCTGCTAAGAAAAGATTTTGCAAAAACTCTCTAGCCATTTCATTATATGAAATCATGTTCCTATATTCAACATTTCTCACCTTCATGAGTTCCTGTCTTTGAAAGACCTAGGCATTGTTACCCCAGGCAGAACATACACAAGGGAATAGCAGGTCTTTGTGTCAATCAATCAAGTTTGACAGATCAGACAAGATGTTGCACTAGTCCTAGTCTTCTCATAGCTGAGTGCTCATGTTACCTTCTGGAATTTATTTGGTTTTATATTTGCTTTTGTTAAAAAGAATTTATATTGCAAGGCATATACCCATTTTTTAAAGCTTTGTAAATCCTTTTTGAATCTTTTAATCTATTTTATTTCAAAATCTATGAGAATTTCAACAGGGAAAAAAAAAAAAACTAGTGGGGAACAATTTATCTTTAATTTACTTTGTTCTTAAATACCCAGGAGCTGGGACTAACGTGAAAGTTGCTGTGTCTATTCCTGGGTAGAGTGGTGCATTAGTCCCATCCATTCTATCTGCCTCAGGTGATGGAATAGGATATTATGAAGAAAACATTGCCAAAAGTAGAACTTGTCTTTAGAAATTTCTTTGGTGACTATTTTTTGATATTCCTTCTATCATGGACTTCCATTATTCATGCCTTTTTTGCTGCATTTCTTCATAATCCAGAATTAACCTCTAAACAGATATATTTTACTGAAAAAAATTAAGTCCTCCTACTGGGTTGCCCACCTCTCTGTTTATCGTTGTTGCTTATACTCTTGAACCGTGCGAGAGCAATAACAAAACATTTCTTTTCCCCAAATCTGTAATTAACAGAAAACCTACAACAGCTGCAGCAATAAAACCCACCAAGTCATTATGTAGGTTTTGCCTTTCATAGGTGATAATCACAGAAATTGGTTATTTATTGCTTCTGTGAATTGAGAACTCCTAAAGGAAATATTTTAATCCAGAACTCTAATTGCTTCATAGATGTTCTGAAACATAGTGTGACTCCCTTAGCAAAGGTTTTTCTTCTGACAAAGCAAACTGAAGAACTTGTCTTTTGTCGGATCTCTTGTGTCATCTCTGTGTGTATGTCTTGAAAGCAAAGCAAGATTGCTTTCTCCATGTCAAGCTCTACTGTTTTGTTCCTTCCATCTGCAGCCAGTTTTGAAGGCTGTGGAGAGACCACATCAGAGAATTGGACAGTGAATTCATGTCCACCTGAGAGAGGTTGTATAATTTGAAGGATATGATTATATGGTTAAATTATTGCAGTATTATACAAGCATAAGCCTGGAAAACCCATCTCCAGTAGTTTGCATGGCAGTATTATACAATATACATGTCTGAGGTTGAGTTTTGTAGAATCATAGGTTTCCCAGCACTAGATATAATAGGTTTCCTTAAGGAATTCACTTACAGTATATCATAAGCCATTCTCTTCTCCTCCTTACCCCTGGTGAAATGCAGAAGGGTCTCAGGACACCATTTCGTTTAGACTATGTCTTCTGGCTAAGGGCATGTCAGAAGCAGGCAAGGGTCTTTAGAGCTGAAACCTAAGGCCCTGGCTCTGGCAATGACCTGTGATAGCCTAGAAAGAAAGCAATGCTAAAATTTCTATAGAAAGCACTTGTTTTATTCATGTTCTGATGTGACTTTCATAAATTGCATTTTAAGTGTTTAGTATCTATGCTAATGCAATCACTTTGGAAACTGAGTTAACAAATGCCGATTTGAATTTTACGAAAAGAGTTTGTGTCTACCTGTGTTCCGTGTTATAAATGTTCTATTGACCCTTTTTTTAACAGCGTTTTATTACTAATATTTGAATCTCCTTTCTTGGCAGAGAACATTCAAAAGCATTGCTGTACAGAAAATACTGGTTTTGTGCTCATGTGTGGCAAGTGAATCCTAAAAATTGACACACTGTTCACTGTGCAAGTCAACGACAAAAAGTTGTGTCACTGGGTCACACCAGACCAGACACATGGTACACACTGGAGTCTAAAAGAAATCTTTCAATTTTTTTGGTGCTGTGCCACAGAAGTAGGAAGGTGAACTTCATGTTGCCTCACTGCTGGGTTCCGAAATGGTACTTCAGCAGTAGCAGTGTGGCTGTGAAGAACAGGCTTCACCCCTCACTGAAGATAAGGGGTCAGGAGATGACAGCTCTTCAGTAAGGGATTTCAGTAAATAAAAGTTGAACCTAGTGTAACTCATTCTTTCATCCAACAAATAATTAATTTGGAATGAAACATTTAGTAAATTACCTTAAAAAAACATTATTTTTGTTGGTTCAGTTGCCAGCCATTCCCTGTCCTCTAGTCTATCCATTTGTTAGAAATACACATCCCTGCTTAGTTCTTTAGGCTATGTATTTAAGGACATTATAGTAAAAACTAATAACTATCTTATTTGCATTTGTTTGAAAACTTTGCTAAGTTTCTGGTAATGATGATAGACATTTATCCCTAAGCCACAGACTCTTTAGGACAGCAGTGAATAATCTCCCTGTGTCTGCTGTATATGCAAATGAATCTACACCAATTAAGAAATACTCCATGTATTCTTCATATATTTTTGGTGTGTTCAATCATCCTCACTTTATTTCTCAAGTTGTAGGCACCTAAAATTTGGCTTGTATGCATTTGCTATGCTGCTAAGATCATACAGTACCCATCGTTTGCAATCTGAGATACTTATGAGGTTTTAATTTAGTGAGATCCCCATTCTTGTGCATTTTATTCCTTCCCAGATATACCAAGATTGAAGACAAGAAATGTGAATTCAACAGGAATTTTCATCTCATCCTTCACACTAAACTTGCTAACCCTCACTTACAAGCCAGAACTGCAGGCTCAGACCACCCTCATTAATTTCACTGTCACCAGAGACAGGCTGGAAGAGCAGCTGTTGGCTGAGGTTGTTAATGCTGAAAGGCAAGACTCACAAAAATGTAAGGTAAGGACTATCTTTTGATTTGTCTGTTGCCTGTTCTGAGATTTTAAGGCTGGAATTAATATGTCTCTTTGAATCTAGTGTACGGTAACTGTTAGGAGCCCGTATTAGAAAGATTTTAAGAATCTGCAAAGTGTAGAAAGTACTAGTACTAATTTGCTTAAATCTGTGCTCCCAAAGGGTTTGTCTTGACCTAAAGCTCTGCTAGAAATTAAATTTATTGTGATACTATTCCCACACTTCTCTCTACCGCTTCGTTTAGCTCTGTGCATTGCATTTAATTTACAGTGCAGGATTAAAGCCCTCTGCAGTGCTTTGTGCTTCAGCGATCTTGAGCCAGTAAGTGTAAATAAAATTTTGTGCCAGTCCGTACAAGGATATGATGGCACTGTTAGGAGCTGGGGCATTTGGTTAATAAATTGCAATTTATTCCTGCAAGGATGCAGTTCTGTGGCTGCTGCAGTCATACTAATGTATAGTAACCTATGAGGAGAAATGCCTTTATAACTGATTATAGGAAGGACTTTAGGCAGACTGTAATCTGTGAGATAAAAAATGAAAAGAAAATACTTACGGCTGTGAAATGAGTAACAAGAATACTCATTTCTCCAGTGTGTCTTTCCAGTTATCTCATGTAATTAACTAACTTCATCCGCAAAGATTTGCTCCACCTGTTTGAGGTACTGCTGCTTCATGCAAGGGCAAACTGGGTCAGGAAGTTTAATTACCCCTTGAAGAATGAAAGCCATATACTTGGGAATGCAATCTGAAAACAGCTGTCCGTTTACCTCTGCATCTGCACACGGTTCCACCTGGGACTGCATGCTTACAAGGCCTGTGTCACCCGGGGTTTTTGGTGTGAGTCAGAGTCTGATTGAGAGCCCCCCATAAGACTAGTCAAGCTCCTGCACTGTCAGAAGGTCAGTCCAGCAGAGCAGACCATGACAATGTTTTCCCACTCTGTGTGCTGCCAAAGTGAGGTTCTCCAGCCTTGTGCTATTCTCTGGTTTTCTCAACTGCCACACAGATTACCACTTGCCATCCCTGGCAAGATCACAGCCCTTTTGTGTAGTCTCAGGAGGAAGGATGCTAGGAGAGAGATAAAGTTCTAGTCCGTGACAACCTAAACCTTCACACTTTGGGTGTCCAGAACATTAAATCTAGTACACTGGGACAGAAAGCAAACTGTCCTTTCAGAAATTAAATCAACTGATGTAATGAAACAGAAAATATAGCTCACAAATGCTATATAAAACATTATTTCTTGCTGTGGTCGTTTAAACACAGTGTTTTCGTTCCCTCTGCTAGTCAGTCCTCAACAAGCAGCAGAACAGTTTCATGACTGAGCTCAGAGAGCTGCAGGATGACAGGCTGCTCAGCTTGTCAGCTGCCCAGGGCACTCTCCTAGACTACAGTGAACTTGTAAAGAAAATCAAACCAGCAAAGTCAGCTGCAGCAGAAATACAACCCAAGGCAATAACAATTGACCTGTTTCTAACAACTTAAAGTCACTTGTAAAATGTCTATTATTAATTATTTTAAGTGTAACATTTCTATGAGCTAGAATAGGAATAGTCAAATTGCTGTCTGTCCAGAAAGGGTTGTCCTCCCCATATTCATATTTTCATATCTATAATGTGTAGTTGTCACATTTGATTTTTTGTAGGTGCTTGAATTAGTACTCATAAAATTAATAAGTATCAGCATGAAATTTGAACAAATGTATCAATATATGATTACCATGTTCTCACAGGTAAACAGGCGTAGTTCTGCAGAGGACAGTTATTCCCTAATGTTTGTCTAAGAAGCTTACTTCTTTCAATATTTGCTACTCTCTGAAATAAAGTCAGTTTTCTAGAGTATATCCATATTCTTTTCTGTATGGATTGGAATATTTTGGCAATTGTGTGGGATAATCATGGCACACTAAAAAATAAACGAGACGACTGTCACCATTCAGATAGCTGAAGCCAAAGAAAATGAAGTTCAGGATCACATGGCAAGAGAGCATTACAGACTGACAGCTGGAAGAGCATCCCTTCCTTGCTCTGGGAGTGTCAGCCTGGGCAGTGTCAGCCCCATCCACCAGTTCTCACTGAAGGTAAAAACGTCTCTTGCTGACTTGGTTTCAAAGTGCAAGGAACAGAATTCTGCCTCCAGCAGTGATGCCTGATACATTAGTTATTACTTGTACCAGATGTTTACATTGGCAGGGCTGCGTGTCTGAGGAAAGAGAACACGATGTGATCTCCTGCTGGTCTGTAAGACGGTGCATCCCCACGGGGCTCTTTGTTGGCTGCCTCCATTCTGACAGTGTTTTCTGACTCTGCTTGCAAAAGTTTACCTTCCTTGTGTTAAGCCATCCCACAGGGCCAGGAAGGAAGAGTTTGGGGGAATTCTGTATAAACAATTCCCCATCGTAAATCTACCAAATGATCTAATGCTGTGAGTAAGGGAGATCACCCACTGCAAAATTACCAGCTTGCTTAAGTGAGAGAGTCTCCATGCTGAGTTAAATAAGGAAGCAGAAGAGTATTGCTGTTTGCAGCCCTCACCCCTGGTTTGCTGAAAGTTTCCTTTAAAAGCCTCTTGTCAGCCTCTTGCATTTCACACTGCTTAGGTCAGCTCGTTATAGGAGTCTACAGTAAGAAACTGATTCTCTTACGAGTAGAAAAGCAAAAAAAAAAAAAAAAGCAACATTCAAAGAAATAAAAATAATTGTACTGACTTTCAAACCTTCAATGTACCTTCGACAAAGCAATTGAACAGATTGAAAAATGAGGGGATATTCAGTGTTGTATCTCTAACCTGAGAGAAGCTGTCACATATTCAACCTTTCTTTTCACAAGCCAAGGACTTTTTGAAAATGATAAGCTCATTTTCCTGGCCCAAACGGCTTTTCAGGTGAGGAAAATTTTCATTTTGGTGATGCTGACATTTACTGGATTTGCTGTTTCTTCCCTGTAAGGTGATGCCTGTGCCCAAACCCTGTGCTTGTGTAGTTTCTCACACAGGGTGACTGCTGCTTCAGCATCAATAATAATTGCAGAAATCCCAAAGATTTCATGCAATTATTTTCATTTAAAATGTTGCAATGACTTCATGAAGTAGGTTGAAGATAAACAGCATGACTTAGATGCTTGCAGTTGGATAATTAGGGTTGAAATTGATCTGGTATATAAAGTAAGAAGTAAATAATACATATCCAAATCACATTCAGGCTGTTGCTTTTCCTTTTAATTTTAGTAACTGTATGCCCTGGAAAAAGTCAGGCCTCAGGTGTACTGGGAGGCAGAGGTGTTTCTGAAGCAAGTCTGGTGACCTTTTTCGATTTTGTATGCTGTCAAGGTTCTTCTAAGTAGTAAAGAGATAGAACTCCTTGAATTGGATTTCCTTTTTCAGTTCAGAGTTGAACACAAAAGAGTCTTGTTGACTTTTTAACTACTCAGCCATGGAGTACCTACCATTAGAGTAGTTTGGGAAAATTGCTTTTCAGTTCTAAATCTTTTTTGTTATTATTTCTGGACACATGCCTCAACTAGACGATTTCAGATAAAGTCATAGATTCTACCATAATTTTTCAGTAGAACTAGTGATGTTTTTAAAGTGGAGTTTCTTTGTTATTTGAGTGCCTTTTTCCTTAGACATCACATACTGTATCTTGCGAAGAAATTCTATTTTACCGTAATTTGTCTACTCCCCTAAAAATAGAATTTTAACTCCATGCCACTCCTTACTGCAGTAAATGTCCCACACAGGGTGTCCAGTTTCTCATATCTAGATGTTTAACAGCAAGCAGACAGTGGCAATACCAACCAAAGTAAACTCTTACCAACAATACTATTTTTATGTAGGTGTGCTTGTGTGTATAGATATGTAATTTAGCATTTTAAAGCAAGTCCTGAGTCTCTTGGTTGCACCAGGATTTTTTACATACCTCGAAAATTATCAGTGTCACCCTGTTTCAGTCATCATGCAAAAGGCACATCTGTATTTGGCTTCCTTCCAAGCTATGGCAGTGATGGATGTGTTCAGAGGGGTAGATAAAGATATTTAAAGATCCACCAAGAAATGGAAGAAGTGTGTGGACTCAAAATATTGAGAAAAAGGAGAATTTCCCTGGGAGCAGACAAAAACAAAGCTCTTTTCAGAAACTAATAATACTGTCCATTAGGACAGAACGTCGTATGCTCTGAGGTATGAAATCTGAGGCTTCATTTTTCAGGGCAAGTGTGTGTGAGGGTGGTGCCTTACATGTGTCTGACAAATTCAGATCTTAAGAAGCAAGCAAATAACTTCTAAAACTGGGTGGTGAACCAGAATTTGAGATCGATTACTGTGGTCCTTCACAGCCTGTTCTTCTGGCGGAAAGTTTATGAAGAGGTAGTGTGGTAAGACATGAGTCACGGCATATTTGGAAAACTGTGATTTTGATTTCTTTTAGATTGAAGATAAGTACCTGAGAAGAACAGCCATCGATAAATAGGCATACAGTAAGCTATTAACAATAGCTAAAAATGTATTTTTCAGTGTTAGTTCTCATTATGGTGTTAGAGCTGGTAGGTAACCCCACAGGATGACAATTTTTCAGGTCTCCCTTTTGAAAATTCTGTGATACCAGGGAAGATTCTGTGTGTATTCAGCTGTGAATACTGACACAGCTGTTTTCCAGTTGTTCTGGTTTTGTCTTTTGATCCCAAGTGATGGTCCTATAGACCTGTTGCTCCACACCCTACCACCACCATTTTTACCCATTTTTACATGACTTCTGAGAATGCAAGTTTTGTCCTGGGTATTTATTTTGCCCAACTGCCCCAGCTTTATGTGACAGCATTGTCTGCAATAATGAGGTACTTTTAATTCAGAAGTTGCTGTTTTCTGTGACATGTCCACCATCCCGTAGGGAAATGAGAAAGATCGTCTCTCTTGCTTCACCACTTGCTTCACTTCTTGCATTCAGTTCACTCTCCTGATGATTTCTCTGATGAAATGACCATCGGTGTCAGATGCTCAAGCCTGAGAATGGTGCAGTCCTAAAGTAGTTATCAAGGCACATCTTTTGTGTTTAGCGGCTGTTTTGTCATATATAGGAACTTTGTGGAGGCAAATCTTGGCTCAAGGTATGGGAAAAGCATAAGGATGGATTTAGCAAAATGCTAAGAGAGCAGTCCAGCCACTCCTGTGTTTTTCATCCTGTCTTCATGACTAGACCCACTTGAAGATCATGAGACAATAGGTAAGCCTCTTACTTGCTTCAGGTTCAAGGATCACTTAACTGTCCTCCCATTAAAGAAAGAAAAATTGAGCTCGAAAGTGAAATGGGGCATGCTGGACTAGAAATGTAGGTAAATTGATGAATGGTTTTGTGCTTGTGTGTATGTGCTTCTATACATGCATGTGTAGATGTATTTTTTTTACTGAACAGAACAAAGCCTCCTTCATCTGTCACTGGGATGAAATATGCATTACTGTGGGAAAATTGGGCACAGTTTATTTTCAGCAGAAGATTCAAGTTCTGAAGTTTCTTCCACCCCCACCATATTCATGGCAATGGGGTAGATGAAAAGTGTAAGGCCATAAGCACTACAGTATGAAGAAATTTTTAGAGCATTCCTCTGCTTGGCATAATGCGGGTTTCCTTTGTACTGTTTTCTACCTTTTGACTAGATGAGGGCCAGAGGGCAATTTTCTCCATGCTCATGTAATCTTGTGCCCCCTGTGACTAAATAATGGTCATTATACAAACTATATTCAATTGTAATGGGCTCTGTGGCTTTATACTTAGGATTACTATTCCCCACAGACAATAGTGAGAATACCAGGTTAATACAGCTGTGACCTCACTGTGCTCAA
Source organism: Pachycephala philippinensis (assembly GCA_013397055.1). NCBI lineage: Eukaryota > Metazoa > Chordata > Aves > Passeriformes > Pachycephala > Pachycephala philippinensis. Next base: position 146,503 of record VWZT01013267.1, read on the forward strand.
TTTAAGCTCAGGCCTCACAAGGTGAGAGGCTTGTGCATTTACCCACTGAACCAATCAGTTAAAAAACTGATGTGATATCTACCACATGTTGCTCCCTTTTTCATGAGGGAATTGCTCTGTACCCCCCATAAGAGTTTCTAAAGCTCAGTAACAATGCCGAGCATCTATCAAAATGTCAAAAGGTTCATTATCTTAAAACCAAGGGAACAGATTTCTGCAGGCTTTTTCTAATGCCAGCAATAAGGCCACTGTTGAGAGCTTGCAATTTTGCTTGTTGAAATTGTAAGGGTTTAGTGAAGTGCTTCAGAGGAAGTAATATGCATTGCACAAGTGATAGTGAAATTAATGGGGGCATTATCATTCTTTTTCCTTTCTGCTCTGCTAATTTTCCTATCTCCTCCCCCTCTGTCACTCACCCTTCCCCAATTATTTCTATTGCAGGCAAAAAGCTTGGGTTCACTGTAGACTCTGGAAGATTTCACAACACCTCTCTAGGACAAAGGCAGGAGATGGTTGCAAAGCAGGCACTGAAGAAAGCTGCCCCACATGGCCAGTGGGTTCTTTTCCAAGTGAGTGTCAAACTGCCTCTCTGATGGAGAATACCTCCTCAGCTGGAGGGATGCTCCCAGAACACAAAATATGCTGTGGGTTACAGAAAAAGTTCTAAAGGAGCTAATAAACTTGTTCCTTTTGCTTTTGGTTGTAACAGGAAGAACATCATATTAATAGGGTGTATGTCATGTTTTGCTGAACAGTGCACTCTCCCAGGAGGAACAGGAGAGATAAAACAGAAAGCCCCTGGTGGGTGGGTAGGACTGCCCTCAGGCACACACTTCCCTTGCCTAATTAAGAGCTCCTATTCCATTCAGCAGGCCATAATGGAGACTTTAATGAAATGGGTCTGACTGTCCCTGGGGAAGCTGTATAATTAGTCCTGGAGTGCTGCTTTTCTGAGATAGCAGCCATGGCTTTGGCCAGCTTTGTATGGACCAAGAACCCACTCTGCAGCAGACAAAGAGATCCGTGGGATGCCCTGGCAAGCCGTGGTTTCCCAGCACAGTAACGGAGCGAGCAGGAGCACTGCAACCGTCAATGCTACTGAAAAAAGATGTTCCCTCCCCAGTGTTTTATGCTAAATAGCCGATGTGTGTATGTGACAACCTGTCAGCCCTGAAACCAAACAACAAATGCATGTTCCAGGCCCTGATATTAAGGTGGTTATGGGAATGGGGTGATTTCCTCCTCTCCTGGTTTTAACCTCAGCAGCCTGCTTTGTCTGCCAACCAGGTTGCCTAAATGAAGAGATGGGTTAGAGTCAGTGTTTTCTGACAGATGAAACAAAACCACCATGGGATTAGTGAGGGGCCCCGGTGTGCTAGGCACTGTGGGAGCATGCACAAACTGCCCCCTTCGTCAGCAACGAGACTGGAAGGATCTTTAACCATATTTCATGTGAGTGAGCTAATCATGCCAGTCTGAAAACAGCCCTGCATAGAAATGTTGTGAAGGGAACAGTCAAGTTTGTTTTCAGGGGAATTTCAGGGTTCTCAGCCCCTCTGGGGGCAGAATGAAAATATGGAGATGGCAGAGGCAGTGTTGTGTGTCTGAAGCCACAGGGATGCAAGGGGAACATCTGAGAAGCTTCTGGTGTTACAGACCTGCGCCATTTTCCAGCCTGTTACGCCTGGCTTCTGCGGGAGGAGAGAGGCAACAATTTTGCTGTGAAAGTTTTTGATAGTGAGGGACTGTGGGAAGACTGAAAGGAAACTTCATGAAGACATTGTACCAAACCCCAAATGGCACTAAGCTAGCTAGGACTATTGGGATTTGGAAGCACTCAGTGCTTCTCACACTTTAGTCTTGCTGGGTTTGGGCCCAAAAAACCTGTAAGCTTAAGTTTCAAAAAAAATTTCGAGCAAAAAGATGAAGTATTTCACTATGGATTTTATTGGAGGCTAGGGGGTATATAATTAGATATTAAAAAGAAAAGAACAAACCAACCTACACCCGCTATTCTGACTGACCTGGGAAATACTTTAAAAATTACTTTGGCTTCAGATCTAGCAAAAGCAGCTGGCACAGTGGTTGGCAAACTGGCAGAAGAAAGACTGACTTCATTTCATCAGTTTTAACTCTTCTGTCATTTGTAATTAATATCTCAAATTCAGACATCTGATATATTGCACGTTTTTGCTGTTATAATATTTAGGCTTGAATCACTTCCATTTTGCATTGGATGGATGAAGCCTATATCAAAATTCAGGTGCAGCCAGGCTACAATCATGTAACGTGATATGAAAGTCTCCCTCTCTTTCCATTCTCCTATTCCTTTTTCCACATGGCAAGGGACAATTTGGGAATATCCCCCCAGCAGACCTCAAAATAAAGTGATGCAGCAGCCAGGGCATCACATGTATTCTTTGGCTGTAATTCATCCTGCACTGCATGGAGATTGCCAGTGCAAGCAGCAGGTTCTGGCATGTCAGTGAAGGGCCGAAGAAAAGCTCACGGATGAGCTGCAATTTGAGTTGAAATGTTAGGACTGTAACTAAGAAAGGTGGAGTTTTGGCTAATAGTGTGGTTAAAACATCTTAACACAGATGTGGTTAAAACATCTAAAGACACATTTTAAACTTTTCTTGATATTCCTGTTCTTCACCAGTAGGTGCTTTGGAGGCAGATACTTTTGTATTGTAACTCTCTTCTTTGATCTATCAGTGTCTTTCCACTGTCTTCGTATCTCTAGAACTTTAAAGACAGTTACACTCCGAAGAAGTCTGAGCCATATTTCCTAAGCAACAGGATAGCTGGAACCATTTTTCTGTCTAGCACTTCTGTCTTGCTCCTGGAATGTATTGGGCATGTTTTGTCTTAGGCTCCAGTTCTACAGGGAACTTAAGTAGAGTCCAGCTGTCTTCTGAGCTATACCTGTCTTTGTCTGTGATAACACCCACAACTACAGATCACTTAACCCTAAGTTTATAATATTTTTATTAGCTTCAGAATCAAGGCCTTAAATTTTAGAAGTTAACAGTAAAACCTCAGTACATACCAAGAAATGACAATGACTTAACTGTTTCACATTAAAAAGTCACAACAACAATGTCTTAAGGATAACAGATTTATTTGGTTTTGTACAATAACCATATTGGCTGTTTTTCAATGGAATATCCATCTAAGTAGCTGAGTGGTTAAGAACCTTGGACAAACTCCTTGGACAATACAGTATGTCATCCTGATTTCTGTGTCTTTGTCAGTGCTGAGCCAGCTCCAACCCCAGAAGAGCACATAATTCCCCAAGGAATACTAGAAAATTCAATTAAAATTACTGATGAACCTCCTACAGGGATGCTGGCTAATTTCCATGCTGCTCTCTATGGTTTTGACCAGGTAAAAGCAAGCTATATTTTTTTTCCTTTTGTTTGCTTTAATTACTCCTTCCCATTCTGTGGGAGACCAGGACTTTGGGACCATTGAGATTCCAAACTAACCTGAGAGCTGCAGGGTGCCAGCCCTCTGTGCCCTGCACTACCTCTCTGTTTCCCATCAGTGTTGGGCAGGAGGAAAGGTGTGGCAATAACAAAAACATTTGTACTATTCAATATAGACAAGCACAGGTAGGCTTACAAAGACAGAAAGAGCTTTTATTGCATCAGCTTTAGCCAGTGGTGCACTTATGAAAAAACCCTGTACATGCTCTAAAGTCAGAGCTCTTTCATTTAATGGTACTTGCATATTTAGTTCAGCTCTAAATTTGTGTTGACCAAATTCCACAGAGTGGATTTACATACCTGGGTGTTCAGGCAATGGCTCAGTACCCTGTGTATGGGTTCCTGCAGTCAGGCATAAAGAAAGGAATTAAAGAGTAAGGGTTATGTGCCGTTTGTTGTTTTGTCTTTTGCTCTTTCCCTGTGTAAGGTTCTGCTGGGTGGGTGCAAAGAAGAAGGAGGAGAAAGAAAACATGAGATTGTGGAGAACAGGTGCATCACAGGTTGTGCAAAGCTTCCTTCCCTCCAGATCCCTGATTACCCCTGTCTGCTACCCCAGGAACTTGTAAAAAGATCTTCAAGCCCGGTGTGAGTCAGCTTCCCTGCAGCAGTGGAAGTGCTGGAGCAGTCCCTTGCTCATATCAGCAAAGCAGAATGTGGGGAAGGCAGCCGTAACTGCACGCTTTCGCCTTCCAGCAAGGGATTCACGTAGTTATTGAGCACAGCACACATGAAAGCAGAGCTGGGATGTGAAAAGGGTAAGAGTTCCTTTAAAAAGAAATACTAACCAATGCCAGGGGAAAAAAAGAAAATAAAAAAAGCTGTGTCAGAGCTACAACTAGATTGATTTTGATGGTATGGGCTGATTTGGAAAGATATTTGTGAGAAAGGAAGAACTGTTGTGGTTTTCCAGCTGAGCAGCTGACTTAAAACAGCATTTTGTTCTTTTATCTATTTTTTTATAACTTATTATAATAATAATTTTAATAGAAAGCTGAAAAAGTTAGAAAAAGTTTTTAATAAAGGTCATTCATGTACGTTGTTGTCCTGCTTCAATCTGTGTTTAGTGAAAGAATATATATGTATATATTTGAATTAACCAACTTCTAGGCTTTGTACCTTAGAGAGCTCTCTTTTCTCACCCACTATTCTGAGCCATGGGTGTTTGTGGCTTACCACAAATTCCTGTGCAGACACCATCTTTAATATGTTTCTGGTTGAGGTATTTAATTTTTTTTTTTCTTAATTACAAAAAGAAAATCAAACTATGCCTAACCCAGATAGAATATATTTCATGGGTTTGTGGTTTTATTCAGGGTAGAAACTTGTGTTGTATTTTTTGTGGTTAAACTCAGCATTCTGATTTAAGGAAGTTTTTTGGTCAGACATAAAATCCTTCACCTTTACCCAGATTCTGCTACAAGTTGTTCAGTTCAGGATGATATATCTCCTTTTGAAAGATGGGAGTTTATCCCTCTGATGTTCCTCCCACACATCATTGTTTTCAAGGGTATCAAAAGTAATTTTTTATGTTCATTACTTCTTAAACTAAAGGATAAAATATAGAAGAATGTCAGAGAAATAAGGATTAATTTCTGTGGGTTTTACAGGCAAATGCCAAATAATTTAAAAACCAGCTGAAGCCCTGTGCTGAATCTCATCTTGCTGAGATTCTCTACCAACACTATAAATAATGGAGGTAAAAAGAAAAATATTAAACTTCAGTTTCAAACATGACTCTTTGGGAAATGGTGAAAAATTTCAAAGAGTTTGAAGGCTTTTTAATAAATGTTAAACTAGTAAATTTTCTACTTGAGATAAAGCCTATGGATGATTCAGCTAAGAAACTATATTGGTTCTCTAAGTAATATTTACGGAGTTCTAGGTGAAGTCTCAATTTTTTTTGGTTTCAGTAGCACTACATGTCTTTTCCTAAGGGACATTTGGGAATAAAAATGTCACTATCAACACTTTTGCATCTAGGAATTACCGCAAAAAATACTGCCCAATAACCTCTGATCCTTTAGAAACCTGTTTCTCACTCTCCTTCCATCTCCAGGCTTGTGAGTGCTCCCTTTCGGCAGCTGAGACCGGCACAGCTCTCTGTAACACTGCTGGTTGCTAGTGCACAAGTTACTCCTTTTTTCTTTGACAGGATACCCTTGAACAGTGTGCCAGAGAAGGGGAATTTAAAAGCATCCTTTTTCCTCTGTGTAATTTTCACACTTGCGTTGCTGGGAGACAGAAGTTTGGCCCTTGGGGCTGGAATGGAATGCACCTGCTCAGCACCAGAGATCTGTGCCTGTGTCACCGTCCTCAGCAACTGTTTGGAGGCGCACAAGAAGGTAAGAAGTGGTCAGGTAACCACACACCAAGGTCATTTCCACTCCATCACATGTTTATACTGAATAAGGGGAACACAGTTCTTTCCCTGAAGCTTTTATTTAAGTAGCTGGCATTATATGATGCTGTTGCTGAGTATGAAAATAAACCAGACCAAAAGGGGTGGGGGTTATGGTTTTTCTTCTGGCAGTGGATGCTTGAACTTTGTAATATAGGTCAAACCAGTTCCACATCAGTAGCTAAGGGGGAAAAAAATGCCCTTCATTATGTTAACAAAAACAGGGGTTTACATGTGCATATATGCCAAATTCATTAGGCAGGTAATGAAGCATTTGCACAAATGTAATTACAAACAGCAATTCTGACAGTTCATAACACTGCATTAATAATCACTACAATTAGTTCTGATGATGGAAGCAATTTACAGCACGTCACATGTATAAATAATGGTGCATTTCCTGAATGTGTCATTATTATGTATTAAGGATGCCACCTTGTTGTGACTTTCTCAGTAATGTTCCCCTTGAGTCAAAGTTAAGGATACATGAGTGATTTTTTTTTTCTGAGCTACAGCATATTTCATACTTGTATAGTTTAAATACTGAATTGAGGTCATTTGTGTAAGTTCTGTATGTGAAAATGTGAAATGCCTAAATAAAAGGCAGTAATTATTTGTTACTGAATGATATAGGATATTATTGAATAGATCCTCCCATTTTAGTAATTTAAATAAATTTCAGAGTTATTTATAAAGAAAAAAAAGAGACAGAAGTGTCACCCCTTGATGATACAGTTTTTTCCATATCTCCCAGCTTGTATTTACTCTTAGAAATTAATTTTCTTTTTGTCTTCATACCCCTACTAACCTTTATTTAGTTAGTAGGACATCAAGCTGTTTTTCCTTTTTGTGGTACTTGGTGTCATAGTGAAATAATTGCTTAATTTTATTATGATGATTTAATAATGTTTCCCATTTAGCAAACAAGTCTATAAAATCAGCTTATTCCAACCCTTAGTTTTCTTTGCTAATAAATCTCGCTGCTTTAAGCTGTTCTTTTCAAACCACAATTCATAAGCTGGATAATTCATTTTGCTAATTAATGAGAGGGAGGATTGTGATGGCAGGGAATACTAGAAAGGTCTGTAAGAGCAAGAATTATTTCTTCTCTCCTCTTGGTAATATTGCTTATTGGCCTTTCTCATTGTACTGCTTAGTGATTCATTATCCTGTGGCTTCATTGGGATTTTTTTTAACGTAGATATTGGAGAGACAAATAAGACAATAGGTTTTTTTAAATGTGACTTCATATGTATATATGCATGTCTGTGACCTTGTGCATATATATATAGATATAGATACATAAAATCAGATGTATATAGTCTTCTAATTCGTTGTCCTTTGGGAACAACTTCCTGAAGACAATTAGGCATTGACCAGAAAGCATAAACTGGGCAACTTGAGAGAGCCCATCAGCTTGTGGAAATTGCCATAACTCCACTGTAACTTCCACCAGTTTATAGTGTTTTCCCTTCACTACTTAATCTTGTATCTCAGTTTTTCCTGCTGCTAAGACAAACTCCAGCTCACCAACCTCCAGTAGTTAAGGTCTCTTCATGTGAAGTACAGGATGCCTGATCCTGCCTCATTGTCCCGCTCTTGCCCTGCATCTTCTGATCCCACGCATGTGTTCATGGAGCTGTCGTTGGATGTTGTAAAGGGGGCATGCAGATTCTGTCCTCTCCATTCTCCACCCACCCAGCAACTGCTCTGTGGGTTTTTTGGGTACAACAGACCAGTTTTCTATAGAGCACAATGGCAATTATGTGAACCTGACAGCCCAAAATATTTCTAATGCAAACTCCACAGTTTTCTCACACTCGCAAAAATGTCCCTTTTATATCACCAGCTTTGATTATCCCAGTATAATCAATGTCCCAGAAGTGTGCAGCTGAATGAGCTTGTACTGCATTAGAATATTGATATACTCTTCCAAAAGACAAAGGAAAAAGCAATTTCTTGAGATAAATGTATATGAAATTAGAAAAACATTAAATGATGTTTTGTTGCCGACAAAGAGAAAAGCAGGTTTATTCTAACTGCAAGAACGTTTCGTTCTAAATCCAAGTTGTTGGCATTTTTCACAGGGATTCTCTGTCCAGCCTTCTCATCACAGGCATACAGCACTGCATATTATATTCCAGTGTCTTTTTTAATTTTTTTTTTTTTCATTTTCTTTGAACCAGTTTAAAATAAAGATGCATTAGCATTTCACATAATCAAATTGCTGCATACAAGTTTATGGAGCAAGCAGGCTGGAATAGCTGCAGCTATTTTACTTGTTCTGTTCTGTCACATCATGCAATATTTAAAGCCTATAATTAAGTTTTTACTTGAGCTGTTGGGAGGCAAATACTGCCCCCAAGGGCGTAAAGGTTCCTTTCTGCAAAGGTTTCATCACAAACTGGCATATTTTGCAAACCAAACGGGAGCAAAAAGAAGCTTCAATGCTGTGAAGCCAAATAAAAGAGAAAGACAGTGGTTCCTTGAATAAAATGTTTTACCACCCTTAACCACATGTTTTATCATTGGCATTATGACTAGAATTGTACAATAAACTTAATACTTATATGATGCGGCAGTAATGGGATTAATATTAATTCAATTTTTATCGAAGTTCTTGAATACTTCCCAAATTCAAATAATGTAGAATTTCAGTAACTAAATGTTCCCTAGTGAGGAGATATAAAAGACTGCAATCAGATACAAGTTTTTTATTTCTCCTCCAAGAAAGGCACAGTAGGTTACCTTCCTGTCACTCATGAGAATTATGTTTTTAAAGATATGTATGGGAAAATACATGCACTTGTTCATGAGGTTATGTTCTCTCATATCATGTGGTGTTCTGAAAATGTGATTTTCTCTAAAGTTTTTTTATAAGGGCTAAGGTAGAAAACATAAAGCTCAGATAATATATTTTACACCGTTACTGAATTTTAGTCGCAAATTTGCTATTTTTGCACATATACCTCTCACTGGATTGAAATAAAAGAAATCTGGTTTTAATGCTATTTGCTGAACAAAACAAACCCAGCAATGCAAATGTATAACCATGCAGCTTTCTGAAAGGAAGTAATAGGATTTCTTTTGTGTCTCTTAACAGCATTTAACTGAACAGCTTCAGTTTGTCCTTTAGGAAGCTGACTTGTTTTATTCAGTGATGCATTCTATTCCCCAGGTGGGTTCCACGGGAAGACTTGACCTCCTCAGTGAGATCATGTAGGGTGGTCACATCACAGGTGCCTCGCACCGCAGGCTCTGCTGGATCTGTCTGCAACAATTCCTCAGCCCACTCCTGGTGAGAATTTTCATACATGCCTAGAGCTCTTGAACATTTACATAGTTTGTTCAGCCTAAGAGAAAGAGACCACACGCTTTCTCATCCAGGCAGCCCCATCGGTAGCAAGGTTTTGTCCAGCTGTGGGGGAATAAATTTGACAATGATTTATCGTGAGCAGATTTTGGCTGAAAGGGTTTGTGAGTTGGCATAATGTTCGTTCACTTGTGCAAGTATTATTAATTGGTAACTTGAATTCAGTACTTCGTAATGCTGCTTTGTATAGTGAGCTCAATCACATTGGATACGCTTAGGTTTCCATTTTCCTAGGAAAACTATTTTAAGGTGCTTTCATTTAGAAAGGTTTGGGCTGGCATGGGAAAGTATCTCTTATGGAACTGCACTTTAACCGATGTAACTGAGAGACTCACCAGTTGCAGCAGTCCAGAATGGCACCGTCCTTAGAACTTACTCTTTGCACATTTTCTTCCTCAAAAAAATAGTAGAATGGAAATGTTATACGTTTCCTTGCATTTCCCTCTTTCTAAAATAGAGAAAATAGCTTGTAAGACTGTTTTTAATTTTCTGCTGTTCTCTCACACACCTGTTTCTGTAGCTTTGTCAGGTTATCACCAGCTGACATATACTGAATTATTCAAATTTCACCGTTCAGTTTTTGTCTGGACAGCAGTGTATGTGGAGCATCCATGACTCCAAAGTGCCAGATTGCCAGAACTGCTTCTAATCAGCAGAAAATGCTAGAATTTTTGAGGCTACAAAACGGAAATGTTGCTATAACTTTAGTTCTAAGAAGTTTTGCTCAGAAACTAATCTATTTTCATATACACACAGTTATATCAAGTGTGGATGTTTATACAGGGGTGTGTGTATATATGTACACACACATATATAGTATACATATATAATATATGTATTATATGTATGTATTATATATATGTATTTTATATGTATATATATATATAAATAAATATTTAAAAACCCTGTCTGCCTCTCCGTAGCTGCTGAAGCAGTCACTTTAGAGAACTGATCGTACACAATTTGCTAAAAACAGCCAAGAGATTTTTCAAGCGCTCTTTCCAGAACTGTTATTTTTCGTTATCCAAAGGTAAAAAGCTCATTTATGAGGAAAAAAAAAAAAATTACCATGTTACATGTGAGCAGGCCATTTGCAGAGCCAGGCTAAGCTGGGGAAAGTGCCCCTTTCACCCCTGGCAGTGGGCTGCAGCCTGTCTTTAGGCTGTGAGCGAGAGGAGCAGGCTGGTGTCTCCTTGGTCCCAAACAAACGGGTTTTCATATGTCAAAGAGCCACACTCAGATGAAGGCAATTGGAAGTAACTGCTCAGAAGAAGATGCCCAAGAGTAAGTTGCCATGGAGATGGAAAGGCTAAACACCACTGTACTCCTGACCTCGAAAGAGGCTGATTTCTCCACATGACAGCTGAGGTCGTGGGGGCATGGTGGGAAGCTCATCCTGCCAGCTCCAGCTCTGCCTCTAGCCTATGGATAAGTAAAGAATTACTGCTTTACTACTTTAGGTAGTCCATTAACCTTCACAAGCCTGAACTTTCATTCAAATAATTGCAAAATAAGTATAGGTGGTGAAACCTGAACAGAATCACTGCTATTTGTATGGCCTTTGGAAAGTTTAGGGACCCAACCCTGAGAGTGGATCCACTGGTATTTTACACAGTGAGGTATCTTTCTGAGCTTCTTGCTGTAATTGGAAAAAATTAAAGCCCAGAATTACCAGCAAAGCCAGAAAATCGTTCAGTCTCTGGCAGTGAAATGAATGTAAACTGGATGGCCCTTCACCAGTGGTGGGGTTTTGTGTTTACTGGGGAGATTACCTTCTCTTTTTAACTTCTTGCCATATGCTGAGTTCTTTTAGCTATAAATTCATTCCACGGAGTCCGTTAGAATAACCCACTAAAGCCAGCTTTGATAAACCTCACCCGGGAACAGTGGTAAGGACAGAAGGATGGCAAGTTCCTGCTACATACCCCAGTAACCCACAGCCTCCCTCTGTGCACACGACTCCCACGGATGCAGTAAAACCTGATTTAAGTGCCAGCAGAGAGACTGGTAAGTACAGATTGTCTGACAGAATTGATCTCGAATTCCACTCGAGGTAAATAACAGGGCTTTTTTCAAAACCTCAGCACTACTTCAAAGTGGCGTCTTAAGATATAGCTTATTGTGGGTGAGGTTAGTGGTGCAAGTTCAGGCACAGGTAAATGGCTGGTTGCAGAACCAAAATGACTTCAGAAATAAGTGCTTACTAGTGTTATTTTGAGCAGTAGCTTGTTGTAGACTGTTCTAAATGCCAAAAGCTGTTAAATGTTATTGTGATTTTGTGGAGTGGACCCTGCATTAGGAAGAAATAGCTTTTGTGAAAAGTACTACTTAGAGCTAGAAATATTTTTCAGCAAAAACAACTTCAAGCCTCGTTTAAATTGCAGACAGCTCTGTGACAATAAGTTCAGAGAAATTCTTTGAATCCAGTGAAGTTCTTGCAGCACAGGAGATGGGGAAGTCTGGAAAAAAAATGTGATTGCTACGGCTTTTATTTTTATTTTATTTATTACTTTTTATTTTATTTAGGAGGTCAGCCCACTGAGACTACATCTCACCAAAGTCCTGTCTACCTGCATAAATCTTGATCTACTCCAAAGTCCCCAGACTTACCTTAAATATCCTGACAGAGTTAGGGTCTTCCTGCTCTATAGGAACAGTGCAGTTAATAGTACTCAATATTGGCTCAATATTGAGCTAATTGACACCTCAATTTTTTCTCCTGTTAAAATTATCAGCACTGTCTATCACATTGAAGCCAAAGGAGCAGCAAAAAGGCTCCTGCACTTGGAGAGATGCAGGGGAGTAGCTTGATTTTCTTTTCTGTTCCAGCTCCTGGCTGCCAACTGCCCAGCAGAAGAGAACGGAAGGGACATCAACACATAAAGAAATGTCCTGACTGGCAACCATTTCTGTGGGAAGTGGAAGGGAATCAGTGTTTCTGACAAGTTGCTCATATTCTGATGTGTGATATCCCAGTTTCACTCTCCATTTACCTGTCTCTTGCTGTGACCTCTTTAAAGTTATTTTTAATGCAGTATGTTTGTGCAAAGCCCCTAACTAATGACACACTGAATAGAACTAATGCTGTGACTCATGTTAACGCATGACCGGGTTGAGGTGAGTTGAGGCCCCAGTCCTCCTTCTCCCACAGGTATCCTGTGTGATTCCTCAGAGAGGAGTCTCAGACTCATCTGCAAAGTGGCGTAAGAATCCTTGCTTGGCTGCTGAGGGGATGCAGACTTTCAGTACTTAAAATACACTTGCCTCAGTAGTCCGTAAAATAAACGCAAAGCATCCTCACGAAGGAAGAAGCAACAATATTTCAACCCCACAGAAAACAGTAGTGTCCGGAAATTATGCAAATAGTAACTATGCTGGGAATACTGTGGTAACCTTGTTCCATTGTATCAGAACATGCAGGTGTCGTGTCCACAGACTTGAAACAAATTTCTGGAACTTCATAGATACACAAGAATCTTTCAAGAACTGGTGTCAGCATTATCAATAACGTTATTGATTCTTTTACTACAGTTTGAAGGGGAACTGGAACCATGTTTCTTGGTCCCAGAAAATCTGGATTATGATGGATACCATAAATACATAGATGAAATGCTTCCATCTGAAAGCCCTGCACCATATGGACTGCACCCCAACACTGAGATGGGATTCTTGACAACAACATCAGATAATCTCTTCAAAACTCCTTTGGAAATGCAACCCATGTATACATGGGAGAGGGATCAGGCCAGTCTGCAGAGAAAGAGGTGAAGTTCTTCATCCAGTGTGTTGTCAGTGCTGTTAATGACAGGTGGAATACACATCTTACTGTGTTATTTCAGCATAATAGATTTAATTTGGGGTGGGGGGAGGCAAAGGCATCAAATTAGAAAAGGTCAGATGAGTGTTAATGGTTGTGATAATGCACCAGCCTGGCTAAGGGTTACTGGACTAGGAACACATCTGGTGGACCAAAGGGATTTGGACCAGAGGAACACCTAACCTGCTACACAGATCATTTCTTTTTCACATTGAATTTAATGTGGGGTGGGAAAAAAGGTATGGATCTATCTCACTTTTTTTTTTTTTTTTGGCATGCTTTCATAAGCAAGTACAGCAACAAAAACTTATTAAAAAAAAGGCGTGGTTGTTAGAAGTGGTGGGTCTAGTCTTGACCTCTTTCCTTTGTTCCCATCTCCTGTGTGATACAACCCCTTAGGGTAGCTTTCCTGTGCCTTCCCACTTGTGCCAAGCATAGGAAGTCCCTCCTAGCCTGCAGTCCTGACTTTTTCTGCTGCATTCACAGCACAGCCTAGCAGTGGTGTGCAGGCTTTCCATGCCAGGAAGAGCAGCCCAAGCACAGGCTCTCCCACTGCTTCCCTTCCTGGGCACTTGATCTGACCAGGAGCCTTGTGGCTTCTCCATGGCTTCCCCTGCAAGTAGCAGAGGAAGAGGAGGTTTTCAGGGAGTTTCAGTTTTCTGGTAGTCTGAAGAGGTGACACCTGGCCAAGGAGGCTGTCTGACCACCTCTTAGCCTCAGCACCTCACCACAGAACCTGGAGTTTAGCAGACCAGTAACATTAATACTGATTAACTATCAGATGCTGGGTTGAAGGGACCAACCCTAATACAAGGATAAGCTTTGTCACTTTATATGGAGTTAATTGGGCCATTGTAGTTCTGTTCATAGTCAAGATACGTCAGATACATTAGTTTAGCCAAACTCATTCCAGAAAAATGTAAAATAATGGGTTTTAAGCATAGAACATCACTGGTGCTGTGCTTAAGAGATTAAATGAATAAAGGAGCAGGGAAGGAAAATGTAATCACAAATCTCAGCTAGTTCTGTCTTCAGATCTTGCCATCTTCTGCATCTTTCTTTCTGAGTGCAGATCTGGAAACTATGCCCAGATGCCCCAAAGCCTGGCATATGATGAGACTGAGCCTTCAGCTCCTTATCCTTACCAAAGTTAATTAAAATCCCCTGTGACTGCCACTCTGGTTCTGCATTTGTCCGTTCCTTTCTTTACTCCCTCCTTTTCCTCTGAGCACTCTTTTTTCCTCTTATCAGTATCAGATCATGGAGGTTTTGCAGGAGGAAATGTGACAGCTCTGCATGCAAGTAGCCAAACATTGCTTCATCTCCTGGGGGAGCTTGTGCTTTTCACGCTCAGTTCCCATCCACTTCAGGGAGTCTGGACTATAATATATGGCATTCATCATTAAATCTGCCAAAGCTGGGACTGAAGCAGAGGCTGAGCTGCATTAATGCTGTGATTTCAATTCCTGTTCATTAGTACTGTTATGAATTGTTCTTCAATTATGTTCTGCCTCAGTTCCAGAGCAGGCCTGCGGGGAGAGAGGCTCTTTTTGGGGGTGAGACGTGTGTGCCTGTGCCTCTGCTGTGTTTTGCCTAATGCCTGAGACAGCAAGGACTGTGGGTGGTGGAGGGGGTGATGGAAGCTATTAGGTACTAGAGAAATACAAACTACTTATCACACTTGACTGAAAATCAAGACAGTTCCAGGGTGTATCCTAGTAACGGCAAGTCATCCCAAGTCCGTCCCAATGTGTTAGTAGGCTTCAGGGGTCAATGCTACCTGAAAATATAAAGCTAAATAGAAGCTGCTAAGTGTTAATTGGTTTGCAACAATTCCTCTCAATACCGTTGCCAAAGACAGCAAAGGTGAGGGATGGAGCATCTCTGTTTTTTATCTAAGAGATGTTTGTACTCCTCTGAAGAAATCAGACTTGAAAGTAGAAGAGTCAGAAAGAGTTGATTGCTGGGATTTCTATTGGCTCTGTTGTGTTGTTCTGGACAGGTTAAGCATGTCCTGGATGATATTCTGGAGATGCTTCCTGAGAAGCTTAACATGGCAGAAATCATGCAGGACGACTACTGCCTGGAGACCCCATGCTCTTGTTTGCCTCGAAGAGTGTAAGATGATGAACCTTTTCCTTTCACAGATCCATAGGTCTTTTAAACAGCAGGACCTCGATCTGAAGGCAAATTACTTATTTCAGGGCTTTTTGTGGCTTTTTGGAACTGAAAGAATACTTATTCTTTATGTATGCTTTTTATTTTTCTCCAAAGGGGGAGCTGATGTTTTCTGCTCACATGGAAGTGCTGCAATACACTCTTCTGTGATGTTGTGCCAGACACATGGACTAAACCAGCACATCTGTCCACACACAGCTTTGCCCACTGGTAAGTCACCCCACAGTGACAGGGTTTAGCTACTATGCACAGAGCTATTCCAGTGACTCAAGCCCAGCAGCCCTGTTCCATTCATTTTTCTTCCAAATTTTGTCCTAATGAAAGTCAGTTTTCCTTTGAAGTGTGTTTTGTAGAAATGCCAAGCACTTTGCTAAAGCAAAGGCTCCGTCACCTCCCTCTGTCCCAAGTACTAGGGTGTTCAGCATCTTGTGGGATTCCTTTTCCCTTAGCCTGCCACCAGCAGTGGTTAGACATGGATGAAACAGGCATTGTTTTTGGAAATTCTTCTGATACCTCATGGCAATGTATGCTCCATTATGCCATTCAGAGCCTCTGCCAGACTCCTTTATGTTCCTGATTTGGACTTTGCTCTGGCTGATTGGAAGTTTAAATGCACGAATGAAGATGCTATCACACAATTTGCATTTAAGAAGCCATCAGCTGTTAGCAAATTCTGGCAGCTTCTCAAGGTGTGTTAACATAACTCATGGTGATGTTCAGGTTTCTCCCCCAGACAGCAGATTTTTACAGGACTGAGCATACTCACATTCTCTGCTGCCAGCAACCCATCCCATGCTGATCACCTACAACTGATTTCAGACATACTTGCATCAGGGAAACAACAAATTCCACTGAAACAATTATCTTACACTTACATAGTCTTATATTTTCTGGTGTCCTCAGCAATGCACTTTCTCTATAGACAGAAGTATTCTTTACACTTGAAATCTGTAGTTTATTTTGTCTTAAAAAGGCAGTACACATACAGTTAAGGCAGGGGCTGTTGATGCTTCTCTTTTAGGGTTACTGATTTTCTCATGTGGTGCTGAGAACTTAACATCTGGACACAGAACCTTGTGCTGCCAGCAGTGGTGGGGCTTTCTGGCTTGTTCCATCCTCAGTCCTTTCTGACAGGTCAGCAGCATTGGTTGTAGGACAGCAAGCATATGGTTTCAATGCCAGACATTTTTCTTGAACCATTGGTGTTAGCTATGTTTGTGATGCTGTTTGGAGAGTTAATCACAGTTTAAATAAAAAGATAAAAATCCCCTTAATATCAGAATAACCATCTCCTGAAAGCAGGAGGAACAATCCAAACTTGTCCTCAGGCTACTCAACAGTGTGAAGACAGAGCAGCCAAGGAAATAAAAGCTTGAATTTTATAGTTTAAAAGAGGTTTAAGAGTGCAAGTTTTTCTACCATTATTATTTAACCAATTCAGTGCATATATCATGGTACCATTCTGTTTTCTTCCATTACAGAGTTATGAGGCTAAGAAAAAAAAAAAAACAAACCTTCAGCAGTGTAATGAATAAGCAGTATATCTCATTTCTTGTCACAATCACAGCATATTAGCTGAGTTGGTTAGAGTATGGTGCTAATAACACCAAGGTTTGTGGGTTCAATCCCCATGAGTTGGACTCAATGGCCCTTGTTGGTCCCTTCCCACTCAGAATATTCTGTGCATCTGTGAATGTATGCTTGTATTTATTCTGAACACCGCAGTGAAGCCACAGGAGTGCTTGGTAACAGTGCAGCTCAAATTCTGCATGGTCACCAAGGGCACAGAGATAAAACCTTCACTTGCCTAGGAGACAGGTGGCCAGGAGCTCCTCACAGGACACTGGCTGGGCTGCCATCATTATCTGGAGAAGGGCAGACTCCACACAGTCTCAGGCTTGAGCATGATGGCCCAAGAGGGGTAGGTTGACAGTTCTGACATTAAAATTGCTGTCTGGATATTGAATTATTGAAAGCACTCTTGTTTTTTCTTAAACTGTAATGCAGAACAGGAACAACTGGCCTTTGGATAAGGTGTGCTTGACTGCAGATATTACCAAAAAGACCAAAGAAGAGTATGACCACCCAGCAAGGGAAAGAGCCTGTATCTGTGTGCTTTCCATGCAAGGTAAGAAATAAACTTAAATTGCTTGATATCCTAGTTCAGGAACTGTATTAGATAGTTAAGTTGCATCAAGTTGCACTAAAGCATTGTGACCCTATGAACAGCACCAAGAAGCTTAGGAATGGTGGTGGATTGTTGGCATTTGTCAGTGTGACTTTAAATTTCATATCAGCTTGGTGTCCTAATCATTAAATATACTTCCTGCATTTCAGTAACTGTAAAGTGTGTCTGAACAAGGTCTGCATTGTAGTAAAGCAGTAGCTCTAATGTAACTGAGGTTCAGAAGCTTAAAGACTATTCCAGACACTAAAAATTTCACAATAATGAACTTCTAGAATTTTTTTGCAGCTCTTAGAGGTGCAGAATAGGGCTAGTAGTTCCCACATGCTGGCAACCTGATCAAGTAATCTACACAACTACAATTCAAAAAAAACCCCACAACTTAACTCCCCAAAAACCACCAACCAACCAAACCCCCAAACAAACAAAAAAACATCACAAAAATAATTTTTCCTGTTTTTTCCTTACACCTTGACCAAAAGTTGCCAGTTCTAAATAAACAGATATAAAGAATTCTGAATGTTTTATTTGCTGGGTCATAATAGTTATAAAGGTTTTGGGGAGACATACCACAAATAAAGGAAGTACTTGAGAACACCTGTATTGTGGGTCCCTTCCAACTCAGAAGATTCTGTGATTCTGTGATTAGCATGAGGTATAATGACACAATTAGGTGGGCAAAGTATAAGAATTAAAAGAGATTTTTTATCTGGATTTTCAAGCGGTCCATTATTGCAGTAGCTGTAATATTATTGTAGGCTGGCCCTGAATGGAAACCATGCTCCTCTTTTTGTGCTGCAACCCCTATTTTAACAACTTTCAAATGATAAACATTGTACTTTGTTCTTCTGATTCTGCATCTTCCGGAGACTGAAGCACCTAGTTCAGGAACAACAATTCAGGCCTGCTGTCAACATGAGATTTTAGTTTTAACTTAGAAAAACTGTCAACAAAGTTACAGCTCATTAGAGAAAGGTGAGTGACTCCCAAAGGCAATTAGAGAAACACCATCCTTACTCATCCTCTTCCCCAAACCAGAATAAAAGGAAAGCCACTCTTTTGGAAAGGAGTTGCTACTACAACAGGTAAACCCCCAAGGGGAAAGTTAGGGTGGGGGAGTGGAGCAATGGCAAGGATGTCATTTGAATGTTGCTTTTTGAAATGGGAGCATCAGCTTTTCAGAGGTTTTTTTTTTTTTTAGACATCTGTCAGTCCAAGAGCAATATGGTTCACTCCTCATCTGGACATGGATCAAACTTGTGAGTGCAGTTTATGCTTGTGTTGGTGTTTGCATATATAATATTTCCTGTCACTGCAGTCTGTGCTTTTAGTAAAAGGGCATGTTGATGAAACCACAAGTACAGTCCGGGCAGATGCTATGTACTCATCTCTGCATTCATACAAAGAGATGATGCACAGCAAGCCAACTAAATCTAAATCTAAATCAACCAACTCTAAAATCTACACTACATCTGTATGTTCAAACATAGCCTTAACTTTGTAGCAACTGTTTAAACCCAAATGATTCTGGTCTTGCACTACAGAACACCACGTAAAGCATGTGCTACAATTACTGCAGGCACCACACAGGATATCCAGTGGGGCCCACAGCAGAAGCAGGGTTCAGGAATTGACTTCAGCAATGTCAGACATTTCTTTAAAGGCTATTCCAGCGGATCAAAGGGAAACTAGAGATGTTTATGAATGTCCAGCTTATAAAAGCAAAAGCAGGATGACAATTTATGTTTGGACTTTCAATCTGAAAATCAAGAAGTCGGGTAAATGGGTTCTGGCAGGAATAGCTTTACTCCTGTCACTTTTGTACTAAGCTTTCAATAAAATGTGCTGCTTTCTCAATCTGCCTCATAGTAAAAGCAAAAGGAGATATATATTTTTCACTGTCAGCTGGAGCAGGAGATTTGCCTCACAAAAACACAATCCTTAATGTAACAGTTATGTGCTCTATGTTGTTAATTCCTCATCCGTCAGTGTTGTGTTCATGTGTTTCTCCACATAATGATTATTGATCTCCAATCACCATTACACCTGCTATGGAAAAGTAAATGGGAAACATCAGCATGGGCTATAGTTTGAATCACAAAATACTCCTCTTTAGATCAGTCTTTATTCTCTCTACATAAAATGAAATGTGTATCTTACAAGTATTTTAACATACTTTAACATGCAATACAAATATGTTGCATTTAAACAAAGTTGCTTGAAAGCCTGGTTGTACAAATGAAAAAATATCTAAGTATGAACTGTAAGTAAAAAAAAATGAATCCTGAACTCTCATTTAGACCAGTTACAACTGCTGGGTAGATGCTTCAGGCAGCAGGTGCACTACACAAAAACTGCTGGTGAGAAGTTTTGTTGGTATTTTTTACTGGGATGATTTTTTAATTTTGGGGTTTTTTTTAAACACTCTTCTACTTTCATGTTTCGGTGAATAATTGCACTTTGGAATAAAATTTTAAAAAGTCATCCTCCCACTGGTCGATTGCATAAGCTTTGGCTGGAATATAATGGCATTCAGATGAAAGTACCCTTTCCTTCTTTGCAAGGACAAGTTCTATAAACTACAGGTGGTGGAACAGGTTCAAAAAGCAGAGCTGGAAAAATGGATCTTTATGGTCGAGTTGGTAGACAAGGGTGTTTTGTTTCTTTGAAGACGGGGATGCTTTGAAGGTAGTTGTTAAACACCCTTACTGCAAACTTGCACAATTATATAAATAAAAATATTGCTCAAATTGACCAAGCTCTCCATCATGTGGTTGTGTAGCTCTATTAAAAATTAACCACTCAAGGTTCAAGAGTGCCATTTCACTTAACATATAGGTCTGTGCATGTAGATTTCTCTACCAAAACATTTTCCTGAGAGATCTTTTGCATAAGACCATATCAATCAAAAAGTTTCCGATACAGAAATTAATATGCTATACACTACAATTCTATTTTATATAAAACATAGTAATAAAATTTTGAAGTCAAAATTGTTAACATATTAACCAGTTGCAGGCACAGCTTGAGTTCAGTGTTCTCAATTGTCATCCACCAGTTGTTTTTGTAAACTAAAAGATGTGAGAAAACAGTGTTAGTGCTTTTTAAGAAACTCAGCCTCCCCATAAATTTCCATTGCTGAAGATGATAACTTACAAAACAGCACTTCTATACACTTCAACCAACTACAAGGGATTTAAAAATAGGCAAAAAGTCTTTCAATTTTTTTAAGCAAAATAATTGTTTACACTGACAATATACCTCACTTTAAAGAAGCTGATTTCAGCCTGGGAAAAAATCTGAAATCCAAGAAACTTCTTTTGCATAGGTGCAAGAAGTCAAATGTTATTTAAGGGTTACAACAGTTTAAAAAGGAATGAGTACAGGGCAGAACTCTCACCTTTCCAGGTACTCCTTGACATTGTTGTAGCCGTAGAACTTGGCCAGGTGGATGAGCATGCCGGTGGCACAGCGCCCGTCCCGCCGGCGGCAGTAGCTGCAGTTGCACACCCCGCGACAAGGAGGACAGATCCAGGCCTGCAGGGGCGTGAATGTGGGAGGGGGGTAAAAGCAAGTTATGAAAAATGTTATACTGGCCTTACTGTTGTTCTGAGAAATACAAGCATGGCTTCCCTACCGTGGGATTGTCCAGGGCAAGGTTTTAAAAGCCTCTATCAGCCAGCCGGCCAACCTTATTAACACTTCCCAAATTCTGCAGGACTTGAGGAATTATTAAGTGCTTGAATACTTCTTACTCTTGAAGCCTCAGGTTCTCTGATGTGCCCAGCATTGATTTTCAAATAGACTGAAGTCTTCTGTTATGCCTAACAATAATTCACTCTATGCTAGGCTGACTATAGTCAACTCCCTAGAAAGAGATGGGTACCCACTGTGACAAGTTCCTTTGGCTCTATCTGCCTGCTGGTACAGCACAATTCCTGGGACTGAATTAACCACCTGGTACATGAAGTCAGGCATCTCCAAACTGCTCAGCAACTGCACATCAAAGCACAGGTGCTAACAGACCAGCCACTGTCACACTGGGCCAGAACATCAGAGTCATTAGTTAGTACTACGGATCTGGTCTTGGCAAAAATGTTTGAACACCATGTTACTACGAGCACATTCTTATCATCACAGATTACTAACAAAACTGTATTCGTTACACTTTCATTCCAGGCTCAAGAGTGATGCTTACTGGATCAAGCAGAGCAGACTTCACATCTTCACCGTATCGATTTCGAAGACATGGTCCACAAAACTGCCCCCTTACTCCTCCACAGCCCTGGTTGCGACAGATTGTCTTTGTGTCAGTTGTTTTTTGTCGACACTGGTGGCAAGTACTACCCTAAAGGTGGAAAGGAAGACAAAAACGTATGTATGAAGGACATCTTAAATGCTCATTGATGAACTTTCCTAATAATAAGCACAAACTTCAAACCAAAGTCAAATTAAACAATGAACAGCAAGTTCTGCTATTATGATAAATCATATAGCAATGCTAGGAATTTCACAGAGATGGTGCCCAGTTTCAGCTGCATTGGAAGTCTCAAATTACATGAGCCTCATCACAGCTCTGGTCCTTTCTTCTCTCTAGGAAAAACCTAAAACTACTGAGAAAACGATCTTGTGACTCATCTCTTCCAGTACCATGAAGCATGAAATACATGGTAAGCTGATCTTTATGAAAAACAGTAATAGCCAAATCCACTGAAAGCAAGGAAGGAGGAATTCCATTAAGAACTCTGCAAACTACACAACCTGTATAAAAATGTCATTTCTGGGGGTACAAAGAACAGCAGGGATCACTATTATTTAATGGCACAACAACACAACATTTTTATTAGTGAGAGAGATAAAAAGGATGCCAACTCTTACCAGTGGCAACTAATAGCTATAGCAAACTTAACTTAATAGCTCTGTGGCACAAAACCACTTCTTTTCAGAGGCAAAAAGCCAGTAGGTATTAACAACCACCACAGCCAAGCCCACAGAAATCTGGCAAAGCTTTCAAAGCTGTACTGTGTGCCATAATGATGAGCTGTACTCCCCAGAGCCTCAGGAAAGGACACCTCTTAGCAAACACCAGTGAAACAGTGAGAGACTTTTCATTTCAAGCACACAGACACACTGAAGAATATGGCAACCACTTACTAGAACTT
Source organism: Pachycephala philippinensis (assembly GCA_013397055.1). Taxonomy (NCBI): domain Eukaryota; kingdom Metazoa; phylum Chordata; class Aves; order Passeriformes; genus Pachycephala; species Pachycephala philippinensis. The sequence goes on from VWZT01013267.1 coordinate 169,107, forward strand.
TGTCGTAGATTTTGTCTCTAACAGTGATTGCAATGTTGTCCAAGTCCTCCTCAGTTATATCTTCTACTGGACGATGAGACGAATACTTTGATGATCTCCTTCTTTTGCGTACTCCACAATCCCCCTGCTAAACAAACTCATCTCAGTACCTTTTGTCTGACATCATGAAGCCTCTGTCACCACACTTGGTGACAAATTCTTTCATTTACAATGTGTATGCAATCCAGATCTGGTGGACTACAGGCTCAGGCAACCACTGGAATAACAGGGTTTCCAAATCACTGCCTCTTTCTCTCCCTCTCCTCCATAATCTTTTCTCTATTACACTTTTTATTCATTTTATTTAATTCCTTTCCATCATTACTACTTCCATTTGCACAAATCCCTGGCATGTTTTACTGCTAACTTTTCTTTGCATTCCCTGCACTCCTCCGCTGTAACTCTTCATACTCCGTTTCTTCCCTCTCAAAACAAGGAACTGTGATCATCTGCCTTCCCATGCTTTCCTCCTTCAATCTCCTTGTGTGTTCTCTAGTTGCTTTCTCCAATGACAATCTCTAATGTCCTGCAAAAAAAAACCTCTACTGAAGTTTTAGGTTAGTCCTGCCATACCCAGCCCTTTCTTATTATCCTGTTATTTGGAAGAGAGTACTCCACTCACGATTAAGTGATCTTTTTTTCCTTCTAAATATCGTTCTCTTTGACACCCTATTCATGAATAAATCTCATCTGGTTCTTAGCCTTCCCCACACCTGTGTCCAAAGACCTCATTTGTCCTTCACTCTAGATCAGTTCTGTTCTGTCCAAAACAGGTTCTCATTTGGTGCTACTCCTCTTCTTCTAATAGCCAAGTTCCCTCTATAATGTTTCAACTATGCCCAGCACTTGTTTCTACAAGCAGAATTGCAATCTAGCCTGTAAGGATTCAAACTTAAAGAGTCTTCCTCATAAGGGTTATACAGAAAATAAAAGCAAGACAAATGAACTAGAGGAGGAAAAAAACAGATTTTTAAAAATAGGAAGAGTAAAACCTGCAACTTTTCAATGGCTAGCCTGTACATTAGCAGTTTGCTGGTGCAGATTCCCTGAATTCATTCTCAGTTCAGCCATGCAACTTGTATCTTCCCTCTGCTATTTCCAGAGGATTTTTGCCTTTTTTTCTGAGTCTGGTAACAGGGAAGATCTGCTTTGCCACCTCCATCACCCCACTGCCTTGCCACTCCAAGGCCTTCTACATTACGGGCTCTAGTAATTTCCAGATGAAGAATAAATAACAGACCATATGTAAACTGCCTTGTTATGCTTGAATAACACTGGTCACAAATAGAACCCACTTAACAGGTGAAACATGAGATAGAATGGCCTGGAGATAACTTTTCTGCAGCTAATCCTAACCAAAGCTTTTCAATAACTTTGTGTAGGTTGTGACGTCTGGTCTAAGTGCTGGCCAACAATTTAAGTGTTTCCTAGTTCCTGACTACTGGGGATATCAAAATCTGGCAAATACCACACTGAGTCTCTTCAAGAGGTTTTGTTGTCTACAGCTACGGATGTGTTCTGCAAATTTGACAGCTGACACAGTAAATTTTTCCAAGGCAAATTTTTCTGGTGGACGAGCAGTTCTGGTTGGGTTCATTCGACGTGTTATCTGGCCTTCAGAAAATGTCCTCCTTGGGGTTTTCTTCTGTTTCTAGAAAAAGAAGGAAATTACAGTATCTGTCTTTTCAGTTACGTCTGTAGTGTTAAACACTAGAAACAATCTGAAAATGTCTGTACCACTTGTACTATCATGAACTGATCTGCTCTTCCCCCACTTGTTAAGCCAAACCCCACCAATTATACTCCCTACACACTATACCTTTTTGCTACTTTTAAAACACCACACCTTCACGCCAAATTCCATTCCTATTAACATCACAGATCTACACCAAAATTTAACACATGGCATATTAAAGTGGAAGCTAGTCCTCACTGTTCTTTGGTAGCTAAATATTCAGATTTTCCCACAATCTGACTACACCTTTGAGGACAGAGCTGAATTCCAGTTAATTTTCTTTTAAACTTTTTAAACTGAAAGGGCATTAAGAAGCTGCTTCATTTAGTTCAAGATTCCTAATTCTGGAGATTCTTGGGAGGCACAAGACATCCTCTTCCTACTCTCACACCTCACAATTACTGTGTGATTGAATTCATGCAACAAAAGTCCTGCATGGACATCTGCCAAAGACACGGCTCTTCAGCATTTCCTCAAAACTCTTCAGTTTATAAGATACATGGAAAAATGCTACTCTACAGAGAAAGAAGGGTTGATACTCCTCTGCTTAAACCTGAGAAAAGTCAGTTGAAATAACTACTCTACCACTCCAGTTTGTGTTGAATGGTTCAACTTCATGGTACTTCCCAACCAATAGCAAATCTATACAAATGAAGTGACCAAACCCAACAAAAACCAGAACACGCTTGCTGAAAGTGTCTGATGAAACACGTTAGTCCTAAGTCTAACAAAAATTACTGTCACCACCTACCAGTACCGGGAACTTACTGAAGGAGTAGAGGCGGGCGTTTTCACTGGGAACAGGTCCGGTATGGAATTCAGTTCTGCCAGCAGCTGGGCAAGCTGGAATCAAGTGATGTCACATTGAAAACTCACCGCAACTTGCAAAAAAAGCAACACCACCTACCATCCACTCTTCACATGCACTTTAAATTATAGCTAAACATAAGCATGAAACCTTTCTGGAAGCACTTAAACTGGGGCTCATAAAAGGGGTTCATTTACTCCTGAATGAGCAAGAACTCTGCCAACAATACTAACTTCATAGCTCCCACTAATTCTTCCTGGGAACTGAAACTAGCCAAATTTACATAGTATCTTGTCAACACAGCAACAAAGGAGTGCATTACAACATAGTAATGATTGGTAATAAGAAATGCAGTTCATAGGATAGGAGGAAGAAAAGAAAGACAGGGTGCCAGAAGACAGTAAGATGTTCCCAGTGAGCTTTTACTGACTGCAGATACATCTGTGCTCTTTGCCAGAGACCTCAGTGTCCCCTTAAGCAGGGCAGACACTGGGTACATGCTCATTACAAAGTCACAGAGCAACTAAGCTCCACGGGCAGTTCCCCCAATGCATGCATGTTCTGATGCATGTACAGCATCAGAAGCACTTTAGGAGGATGATGATTTCTTGCACTGTGTATGAGATGCCTTGGAGGAACATTTCCACAGAAGCAGTGGCTGATAGGTACAAAAAAACACTGACCTGTTCTGGAATTCCAGAATGAGGCTAACTTCTGAAAAGCCAGTGGTAGTGGGGATGAGCCAAGCTGCTAGCTCTCTGAGATTGCCACAGCCATCAAGAGATTAAAAGCTGAATACAGTATTTCCCAGTAAACACTTCAGTGTGGCATTTATTAAGTGCTATTTAATGCCATTACAGTACTGCTCCTAGGATGCCAGTGAATTTCACAGAGGTTGAACTGCAAGGAAGAGTGGAAGGTGAGAAGGACCAAGGAGCAGCAAGACCAACACAACAGCAGTGGGGACACATGACAGATTAGAAAAGCAGGGACAATGCTGAAGCAAGTTCTTACACAGGAGCTGCAGGCCCACACCAAGAGGTATTGCTTGAGCCCCAAGACTGCTTGGAAGCTGCAACTTTTCCTGAAACACAGTAAAACTGAAGGAGCTACTAAAGACTAAATCCAAACATCAGTTTGGATTACATAGCAGCATGATAATTAGAGCTGGTGGCATATTGGATAATAGAAGAAAAAACATTACGAAAGGATCAGTCGCTCTTTTCTGCACCTACACACATGTTCAGAAGTTATATAGTAAAAAACTACTGTAAAAATCACATCCCACACAACTGAAAAATTACATTTATCATCCTCAGCAGTTTTTAGCTGCCTTTCCAATCAGTAAATCCAGCAGATTTGTCATACACAAACAAAAAGTAGAAACACTATTGTGCAGATGACATCATATAAAGCACCTGAAAGGACCAGCTGGTTTTCTGACATGTTCTGAATTTAAGGCTGCAAAACTTGATCATTTGCAACTTTTTTCATATTCACATTAAAAATGCTTAGTTCTATTCTGGTTTTAAACTTGACCAGGCTAGTCCTACTTGAGGTTATTTTACAGGTAAATGTCTGAGTGCTGAAGGTCCTCCCCAGGTAGAAAAATTCATCGTAAGATTTTCCCAAAGTTCCAGCACAGCACCAGCAGGGACCCTAAAATTCAAGTATGCTAAAGCTAAGTACTTGGATGTAAATGTCAGAGAACAAAACACTGTTTTTAAGTCTTACCATGGCTTTATTTTCTTTTATATTTATGGCTCTCTTAAGCAGTGCACTGGAACTTTCCTCCTGTGTTTCTTTAATGTCTTCTTCAGACTCTGAAGCAGAGCCCTCTACTTTGTCCGACCGCTTGAGGCTTATTTCTTTTGAAAGAGGTGTGAGGGATTCACTGTCCTTTAGAGGTAAGTCAGACAAAGCCTGTTCGGGCACTTTTTTCTCAGATGACTTTCTGGTGGGAAACTGCAAAGCAACACGAAGGCCAAAGCTTCTTCTCTTGGGGGAAACCTTCTTCTTCGCCTCTTCCTCCTCTTCCTTCTCATTACCCAATAAATTATCGCATTCTTCATCACTCAAGTCTGACTCCAGCATCTAGAAGCAGGAAAAATGCTCTGTTACATTATTGGCTCTGCCACAAGAGAGGTCATTTTTAAATCACTAGTTCTAGACAGCAGTCTTTCCACCCAAAGGCACCATCATAAATTCACCTAAATTAACAGATTTTTAGAAGTTTACGGTATGCAACTTCTGCCTGTGCAGAGATCAAGAAAAGATCTACATATTAGTATTGTCTGGGATAGAGACATGGCTGTCTCCTGAGGAACAATCTTGCCCAATACAATCTACAAGCAGTGGAAGAAATTCTCATTTCTAATACGTAATGCTACATTAAATAAAGCATTCTTTCTCCTTTAAAACAACGCATTTTAATTCAGCATGAAGAAAGAACATCAGAGTGTATCAGAAAGACTCCTACTAGATCATGAGGTTTACACAGAAGAGACAGAAAAAAAAGAAGTCAACATATACATCCACATGTAGGTGTGACTGCCTTTACCAGAACTTCTTTCTTGTTCACATGCACCTCGTTTGAAGCGAAGCCCTCAAACACTTCCGTTTCAGAGTCAGTGTCCTCAGTGAAAATCCTCCGCAGCTCTTCAGTGAGGTATCTGGACTGAAACCGCAGCCCCTGCAAAAACACCACTCAGTAGCTGTGAGAGACAGTCAGATACAGAGTATTCACACAGCCACAATAAACAGGTTTTGAGGGTCAAGACAGTGCCAAGTAGATAGCATACTGTGAAAGCATTTTGCAGCCAAAGCCTGTCAAAAGAAACAAACAAGTAGACAACATTCAGAGTTTCAACACTGAGTTATTTTAACTCAGCTAGACCTTTTTTCTTCATTTTGAGGACAGGGCTTTAACTGAGCTACTTGTTGTGGGGCAAACTTTCTTCTTTACGTCTTCCTCCCCTTTTTCATCACAACCCAATAAAAATAAACTACCTGTTTTCTTGTATGTAAATTATCATGTTTTATATATTTTCTTCTGGATGTAAAAAAACAGGCCTTGAATAGAAGAAAATACGAGAGATGGGGTCTGCTCCTCATGCTGTTACACCATCACTGAACTGACCGATATCAACACAAATCCACAGAGCTTTGAATAGCCTGACTAAAATCCCCCCAATATTCAACTTCTCAAGTCTCTGTGGTTTTGGTGCAGTTTATCATTCACATGTGTTCTAGGGTAGACAGCCCCTCAATTTCAGCCTACAGACCAGGAAATAAAAAGATCTCATTAAAACACTCTTCATGATATGTACATTACATCCCAATTAAACACACGGCTTTTACTAAATAGAAATATATTTCCATACTTCCAATAGGAACTAGTAGAAAACCACCTAGTCAACTTGTTCCTGTTAATCTCTTGAAAGACTTGTTCCTGGTAGGAATATAACCCATGCTCACACCACACCTGCCTCTTGAAAGTCAGCAACATATAAGTTTGTTTCCCCAATTTTCCTCTGTTATTTCTTCCTCCCACACAAGAAACAAAAATGACCTTTAATACAATGCATTTGCTAAATATCTTTATTCTTCCTTTCAATTCCTTCCTTTCTCTGACTTTAATTACACACTTCTTTATTTTAAGATAATATCTGGTGAAAAAAAGATACAATAGATGAGTGGAAAAACTTAGAGGGGAATGGGAGGGGGGAGCCACTGCATATGCTGTTTCTTTACACTTAAACATCTACAAATTATTATGGGTAATTGTAATGAGTTTTCTCTGAGGAAAATTACTTTATTCTTTTGTTGATAGCTGCAGTGCAGCTGCTTGAGAAAGGAACAAACACAATAGGGAAGTTACTTTAAAGTTAAATTGCACTTCTTGGAGGAAACTGAAGTTTTTATGTATTCTGTGTTTTCATTAAATTCCACAATGAAGGTTGGGGGGGGGAATATGCTATTTGTTAGCTAAAGTAACTAAAAATAAGACACCTAGAGCTATGCTGTTCATCTACGAAGAACAGTCTACATCAAGTAAAATACACATCAGGGATACCTATTGGAGATATTATTGGAACTCAACAGAAGCACAGAGCTTATGGGAGCAGGACTGCAGAAAGCCCTGAGGAAAAGCAGGCACACAGAGGTCACTACTTGTTACCTCATTTGCACCTCAGCATCCAAAGGAACACCTGATGCACTAACAGCCCACTTGCCACCCGAGCGGGGCAGCTACCTTGCCTCCTTTCTCAAGAACTGCTGAATTTTTCTGAACTCCCCACCATTTTGCCCTTCACACCAAAACCTTTCCATTTCCTGCACAACAAGGACCAATGGGCTTTTGCAGCAATAGTGGTGTTTGGCATCACGAACACTGGATGAGGCTCATCCTGATGCAGGGCTCTGATGTGCAAGGACTGCAGATTATGCTGCATTTGGATGGAACTCAGGGTATTTTTATTGTACCATTTAGTGCTAAGGGAATTAAATTCAATACTGATCAAGATTTAAAATAATTCTCATCCCAAGGGAAACAAAGGAATGGTAAGGCAGGTTGCAGTGGCAGCTGTAAATCTGGAACAAGTCTCGCTGGGATTCTCAGCAGTGTATGTTAAACTAACAGTACCTAGCTCTTCCACAGCATTTTTCATCAGAGGTTTTTAAAATGCTTTACGGAAGAAATCATTATCATAAACTCTATTTCACAAGTTGGGAAATCAAGGGAGAGAAAAGTACAGTCAGGTGTCTGCAACCCCCAAGCAGGCAGAAGCTCCCACACAAGGCTTCCCCTCCACCACCCCCACCTCTCCCCACTGACCCTTCTCGATGCTCCCCACAAAGATACAAATGCAAGGGCAGGCTGCCTCCCAGTTTTCTGAAGTTACCAGTACTGCTGTCTAGCAACAAGATTACAAACCAATTTAGAGCCCAGTACATTTCATTACATTGTAGACACCACCTTTCTCCATAGCACAGACTGTGGCTGTACCCCAAAAAGATTTCTGTACTCTCCTGGGGCCACTTGCCTGTAAGAGCTCAGAAACAGTACATAACTGTACAAGCCTTATTCTGTCTCTTGGCTAACACTAATCATCTTTCCTGTCATCAGCACCTCTTAACCAGGTGCTGACCTGATGGACTAGGAAAACAGAAGAAAAAAAATATTTCAATTTTCTTACTAATGAAACAGAGGGACCTTTGCAAGAACACAAATGACAAAGATATCTTATAACACATTTGCTATAACACGTCTATCAAGCATGTAATTATAAGTTTCTAAAAGACTAAAAACTAAATTTTTTCCCACCCAAGACATCACACCAGTTCTATTCTTTTCTTACGAATAGAGCTGGTATCTCCAGCTACCAAATCAGAGAAGAAAAAATATCAAACCATTGTGCTGATCCAAGCTACTTCACCATCAAGAGAGCAAAGAACAAGCCAATATGTGGACTGCAAATTATGGGTTATGGTGTGAGTTATAATTCACAGTTTTGACACAGGCTCAGAGTACTACTGCATCCCAAGAGCATACTGGACTATGGCAATCTGTTCCTACCTCTTTTCCAGACTCCAGGGAATCAAAAGTAGCATAGTTGTTCTCTGACAAGAAGCTCTGTTTGGAAGCATCATCTTGGAACCCTGGAAAATCTTCAGTGTCACTGGGGGCATTGAAAATGTTGGCCACATCCTTGGGTATCTGTTTCTGATTCAAAATAAGACAGAAAATATGAGTCACACACACCAACTCAACGGGAAAACTCAAACTGGCAAAAGCACAACTTATTTTTATATTCCAAGGTCAGGTTGGATGGGGCTCCAAGCAATTGTACCTCATTCAGCTATACTCCAGGAAAATTCTGTATAGACTGTTTTAATCCCTGAATACAGACTCAGGATCTGGGATTAGGGAGGGGATGCAATACACAGGGTGTTCAACTCCACAGGAAAGTATTTCAGAGACATAAAAATACATGTGTGCCTCATGTTTGCAAGCTGGAGCCGAGGGCACCTTTATCCATGGGGAAACCCACCACCCCTCCTGCTCTTTCAGAGCAATGATGGCTCAGAGGTGAGGAACACAACTTCAAACATAACACAAAGCTAAAGTACAAAGAAACCTTACTGTTAGATCCCACAGTACCATTACGGATTTTAGCAGACACTTAGCTAACTCCAAAAATAAAATCAATGCAACTCATTCTCCTTGGTCAGTACTGTCACAGACCTTCTCCCGTGACACTTGGTAAGAAAGTGAAAATGAGTCAACGGAGAACACTTCCCCTTTGCTAGAAGCCTTGATGGGGCCCACCAGGAGAGGAGGAAGCACAGCCAAGGGCAGGCAGCCTTCCCGAGGTGACCAAGGGCACAACTTCAGAGTTCAAGAAGTCCAGTCCCAGCCTAGGAGACTCATAACACCACATCCAAACATTCCAGTGGGCCATATACATCACACCAAACACTTCAGATAAGCCTCTTACAGGATAGTAAGGAAGCCTTCAAACAGTTCCCACGTGGGCTGCTTTAGGATCTGTTGTTGTAAAGATATGATGAACAGAACAAGCCTTAAAAACCAAGGAAGAGGGCATTTTGCCAAGTTTCAGAACACATTTTTACACATCCCAGTATCACCTGCAAAACCATTCTGCTAGTCACATAAATGCTCAGGGAGAAAAGTGCTTGTATTCCTCACCAGCATCTGGACACTTATCTCCTACATGCCCTGGACCACATACCCACCTCACACACACACCACTCTAACTTGAAACAAGCCTCTCTGCTGTTTGCTAAAGCCACACACAGACCTCCCGCTCCTCTCATTAACTCTGAGCAACGTGAGATCAATGACTGCCTGGTCAGAGGCCAATTCCTCATCAGAAAGTGCTGTTATGCAGCCCTGAACATTCAACAGTACCTCTCAGAGATGAAGTTCAGAACAGAGAGCAGACTGACCTCTTCCACTGTCATAGAAAACCAAGATTGCTCATACATGGTCCCATATAATGATTTTTTACTTTTTTTTGCTTTTTTAGTTTAGTTTACTTGTGCCAGTGCAAATGACCCAAAGGAGGCTCATTCTTCAAAAGTAATTTTGCTGAAAAAGTTCCACTTCAATTAAAAGAGCAAGTAGTACCTTCACTGAAGCATCACTTTCTGAAATAAGCTACAGTAAAGGGTGAACATGAACTTAATTTTATTCTTGTTCTGCTTTTATAAAGCTGATGTAGCTGATCAAAATCAGCTTACTGTTGCTCGAGCAAGAGTAGAATTCACCTCTGAAAAACTGACCCTTCTCAGGCCTATAACGGCATAGACCCAGCTCATGGCTGCTAAAGCCATGCTGTCCATATCCAAACTCCTCTGGATATTCCCTCACTCCCACCTCCTGCAGTGAACATCCAGAATCCACTTCCATTGCTGTTCCATCAGTACAGAGCAGTGTTAAACATGAAGCACTATGCATTATAATGGAAAAACATACAAGGAGCTGAAAGCCTCACTGCTATGAATAAATTGCTTCCAGGAGCCACTGCATTAGTTCTTGTGCTAATGTACAGCTGAGTTAGCCACTGCTGTGATTACTGTATGCCTGATTTCTTCTTCTTCATCTATTGCTTCTGCATCTGCACCAGAGGAGTCATTATGGGGCTGTAATTACTGATTTTGAACAACAACAACAAAACTCTTTCCCAGTAGACTTTTAAAAATCTTTTTGCGTTCCCAAGTTCTAAGGTACTGGTACTGATTTAAGAAACCTACCACAGAACTTCAAGGATTTTTAGTTTGTGACTTGCTCCCCATAGCCTGACTACAAAGAATCTCAATTCGGTCACTGATGAGTCCCCGTTTTACCAGAAGGGCTTACGTCAGTAACAGACAACCCCTGACATGTACAAGATGGACATACTCCAGAAGTTTACAAAAGGAAATCTCATGATGAATCTTGACTAGCAACACTATTTCTAGATCTGAAATCCTGTATTTCTACACCTGAAATCGTAAGCCAAGTTTATTTCCAGAAAAAGTCCACTGACATCAAAGACAAGCTTGCAGCAAGCATCTCTGTCATGGTGGGTTCATTCACTGTCATTTATTGTGCAGACCAGGAAGCCACAGACATTTCCATCTTCACCTTTCAATTAAAACACATTGTGAAACTCATTTACAATCAGCATCAGAGCCTAGGATTTCAACTCTTGCCAACAAATTAATACACACCACGAATAAAAAAAAACATATTTGTCTAAACAGAAATGTCAAAATGTTAATCTATTCAAAATACCTGTAAGATACAGGCACTCCAGGAGAGGATCTTTTTGCCACTAAACCCCTAAAAAGTCACAAAGGCAGAGATGTGATGAACATTCCAAGCTTGCTCAGGGAAAATATTTCAACATATTCTGCAGCTGAAATGCTGCAGATGTGAGAAATACTGTCTTTTAAAATACCTGCTACAAAGGCTAAAAACCAGAAGTCCAGTAAAAGCTGAAAATAATTCATAGCTGCTGAAAAAGTCAGTCTTATTTCTGGTGGGAAATCTTATGTCTGTTGAACTCATTTGTTTTTGCACATAAAACACACTTAGTTGTTTGAAACCCCTACAAGGTACTTTTCAAAAGCATCAGCAAACCTTCCCCGCTACAGATGGCACACAGTCCAACAACTGCCAGAATAACAAACCCTATGTTTCTGTAGAAGTAGTCCAAAGCTCAAGACATCCACGTCTCTCAGGTTTTCCTTCTCTAAATTAGACAAAATATCACCAGTATACCTAGGAGCACACTCAGATGTGTTAGGCTTCATGGAGATCCTATTCCCACAGAATCAGGGGCAGGCAGCTCACGTGTGCCTGTGGAGGCTGGCAGGTCTGTCACCAAAGGCTGAGGGTGACAGAGGCTGGTAGGGTTGTCAAAACTGTTTCAGTCACATGAGCTATTGGAAAGTAAGGCAAGGTCCCCAGGTCAAGGTCCCCAGCAGTCACAAGAACACCTTTCCAAGCACTACCCCCATGAATTCCACCTTGTTAGCCCAAGAAAAAAAGGAAAAGCCTGAGGGGAGCTGTTTTGCTATCCACATCAACAGGAAGAATTTTCAATGCTTCAAGAATGTTTCAATTGAAAAAGCAACCTTCCTGACACCAAAGCCAGGAAAGATGCAACTTGCCCTGCAGGCTGCAAGGACATAACACTCGCCTGCATGCACACCCATGGATTTGGTGGGAAGCACGTTATTTCTACACAACTGACTACCATGTTTGACTTTTTTAAGAGTTATTTGCACACATCACTTTCCCTGCCAATTGTCACACTAGCGCATTCTTCTCCAACAGTGATGTATCAGGAGAACCTACAGCATGAGAAAGCAGGTCTAGATAAAATTCTCTATTTTTGCTCCTACTACAGAAAAAAAATAGCAATTGGGCTGTGTTCCCTTAATTCAGTTTAGCACAATATATGGGCATTCCTACTCAAAGCAGAAGACAGACAATTTCAGTCACGTTCATACTCAATATCCGAAGTTTAATCCCAAGCAGATAATCATGCAAACCAAACCTGTGCAGAGTCACACCTTCACCACATGCTGGAAAGCCTCTTGACTTGTCCCAGGTTCAGTTCAGAAGCAAGCCTAAGGCACACCACCCGAGGGTTACAGGCACTGCATTTGGCTCGTACCTCAAAGGAACAACCGAACAGGGAAGCACTCCAAGGTTGACAATTGTGGGCAGCGCTACAAGAATAGCAGGGCCCAGCCAGAATGTCAATAGGCGCCAAACCAATAAACCAAAACTATTTAGAAATCAAGACCCTGCTTTTTCCACTGGAGTCATAAAGGCGAACAGCACTCTAAAAGCTTTATTTTAAGCATCATACAAATGTGTGAAAGAACGGAAGGCATAGAGATGCACAGTCCCATTTTGCAGTGCAAAAGAATCACGCTGACTGGATGTATGGTCAACAGGACTGTCAACCACACAATCAGCCTGACACTCAGGGGCATCAACGAAATCTAAGAAGGCAAGGAAGATCCCAATAACCTCCAGAATTTCTCAACAGCATTAAAGCACAAAAACCCGAAATCCCCTGGACAGTGAAGTGTATTCCTTGCATAAGTGGCAGGAGGTTGAAAGGCAAGTGAGTGTTCTGAAAAAAGCAGGAAGAACTGATAGAATGAGCAGTCAACACCCAGTTTTACAATCCTGGCAAGAATAGTTTGATTCTACTGAAGGTGAAGATGGATTATGCCTGAGCCTTTAATCTATCACAGCAACAGCTCCTGGGACTTTCAGGGTGCCCTCTCAAAAAGTTCCAGCAATTTTCACACCAGTAAACCTATTGCTAAATCCAAGTAACTCCATGAAATTTTGGTAAATTCTGCTATTTTCACAACAGCAGAATACAGTTTCTATATTGCCTTATTTAGACTGATAATAAGTTAATGCCCATGAAGCTACTTTATCCTAGAATAAGGAATACCCAAGTATCATAATCACATGGCAAATCATTTAAAATGTCACTTTCCATAGCCAATACCTTCCTGGAAACACTTTCCTGCTCTTCAAAAATGCTGGTAATACTGTGAATATCAGCATGCCAGCATATGAACACAATCCAAACACTGTCAACTGCTACTATTTCTTCCTTTGTACCATCTAATCTCTCACCAATCCAAACAGTTGTAACAGCTATTTCTGAATTAATTCTGCATAATTCAATAGCATCCTTTTCATCTATGGTGATGCCTAATTACTGTCCAAGCCCCAGCGTTCCAAGGAAAACACTTTTGTACAATACCACAGGCATGATATGCATCCTCGCTTTGTGCCTGGACTGCTCGACTCTAGGACTAGAGTTCAGGCCTTCTGGGTGCAAGCACTTTGTCACAGCCCACACCCCTTTAACAAGCTCTGTGTACTGAAACTGCTGTGCCAGGACCTGGTAAATCAGACCCTCGCACAGGAAATGGAACTGCAGGTCTTGCGATTCAAAACAGTTTTGTACTGCTGACTTCTTTGGCAACTGTTTTCAAATGGGGGCACGCACTCACAAGCCAATCTGCCTGTCAGCAGACAATCTGTGACTTCAGAGGCAAAGAAACCTTCATCACCACATCCTTCTGGCCCAGCCAGTACTGAACTCACTGCTCACCAGTGTATCACAAAGACAAGGCAAAGCTAGCAGAAGGCTGTGCTCAGACAAAAACAAACTCCCATGAGAAACACAAAAGCACCAAGAACAGACCGCGCGTCCTTCTCCCCTCTGCTGAGCCTTAAAAGAAACCTGATGTGCAGCCTTTTAGCTGTGCACCAGAAAGGGAACCAGCAGATGGTAAGAGTCTTGTGTTATAGCACCAGAGGTGAGAAGTAAGTACCATTTGTGTCTTCTGTCCCAAACAGTCTTACAGTGTCCTTATCTTCACACTGCCAATGGAGGGCCTAAGGTCATACAGAGGTGGAAGGTTTACAAAGTCTCTGAGAGGACAGAGGTTCTACTAAGTATTCCAGTGTCTCTATTACACTGCAGTTCCCGCAGAAGCTCCAACTTTCCACTGGCAAGAATTGAAGGAGATGCTGAATTTCTCCTCACTCCTTCCCACCAGCTGGAAAACTCACCATGACTTAAAGAGATTCAATTTAGACTATATATAAGGAGAATGGTAAAAACACCAGAACAGGCTGTCTAGAGAGCTGGTGGATGCTCCATTCCTGGAAACATTCAAGGTCAGGTTGGATGGGGCTCCAAGCAACCTGATCTAGTTTAAGATGGCACTGCTGATTCAGGGGGGTTGACTAGACGAGGTCCCATCCAATCCAAAGTCTTCTATGATTCTATAGCCATACCACCTCCTAAGATTTGAAGCACACAATCAGCCTGATGCATCCCAGCATGCGCTGCCAGGCTTGGACCAGACCACAGCCGATGGAAGCATGCCTCTCAGGCGACTCAAATATGTGTCTGAGTTGGCATCGCGGTGTTTCAACAATAAAATAAAAAAAAAACAAAACCCAAAAGGCGGCCAGAATTAAAAATAAATAAATGAATTAGCTATTTCTAAAGTGGCACCCCCAGGCTCACAACTAATTAATTAACAACGTTCCTCCCCATGAGTCTTTATCAGAGCCGCTACAAGTACCAGCACCGCTACAGTTGCCCCACGCCGCTGCTGAGGGTCTCGGGGCCGCCCCCAAGGCGGCTTCCACCCCGTTCCCCGCCTTTTACAAGCGCGGAGCCGCCGCGCCACGTGGATGGCGCCCGGCGGGACCC
>VWZT01013267.1:184137-303184 GCA_013397055.1 Pachycephala philippinensis
GGGGCACCCCGTGTGGCCTGCCTGGGGATGGGCCGCTGCTGTCCGGATGCTGCTGCGGAGCCCCCGGGCACCCAGCATCGTCTGTTCTTTCCTGCACACTCCTCGCTGGGCGGTAGCGGTTCGTCTGAAAGGGGCAGGCTTTGCCTTGGGGAAATAGGCTTTCATCCTCCAAATAACTTAAAATGTTTTCTTACACAATAGAAGCAAGAAGTGTAAGCCTCTTAAAAGCCTCTGGAAAAAAAAAAAGAAAAAGGAGATGCAGATGATGTCACTTTCGAATCATAGAATCGTTAAGTCCAACCATTAATTCAGCACTGTGTGTTCACCACTAAGTCATGTCCCCAAGTGCCACATCCATATGACTTCTGAACACTTTGAGGGATGGTGATTCCACCACTTCCCTGGGTAGCCTGTTCCAATGCCTGACCACCCTTTAAGGAAAGAAACCCTGCCTGGCAGAACTTCAGGTCATTTCCTCTTGCCCTATCACTTGTTCCTTGGGAGAAGAGACCGACCCCTATGTCATTACACCCTCCTTCCAGGCAGTTGTAGAGAGTAATAAGGTGTCCCCTGAGCCATCTTTTCTCCTGGCTAAACAACACCAGCTCCCTCAGCTGCTCCTCAGACTTGTGTTCCAGGTCCTTCACCAGATCCTTCACCAGCTCAGTTGCCCTTCTCTGGACACTCTCTAGCACCTCAATGTCTTTCTTGTAGTGAGGAACCCAAAACTGAAAACAGGACGCAAGGTGCAACCTCACCAGTGTACAGGAGGACTTTAAATGTATTCCCCAGCTTCCCAAGTCAACAGCCTTTAACTTCACTGTGAAAGTGAAATCTAAAGGTGACAGATGGGAAGCAGAGCTGGTTCCTTGAAACAGCAAGTCAACAGCTCAAATTTCTAAATATCACAAATGGTGGAAAGTAAATCTAATCAGAGAAATTTAATTGGAAAAAAAAATGGGAATATATCAAATTTTAAAACACTCTCCCTCCAAGCAAGTTCCTATTTCATCATATTTTCCACTGTGCAGCTAGTAGAAAGAAAGATGAACACAAAACCAGGCAAACTATTTTTTCTACTTTCCTCTGAATAACCTGTATTCCTCAATTAAGAGGTTTAATTTTTATTAAAAATTTAACAACATTTTATGTGTCCCTTTTTAATCAAGGGGACTGTTACTAGATTAGGTACTTTGTGTTATGATTACCCCATAATTCAGTGAGAAAAGGTACCCTTTGAGCAGAGAGGTGCTCCCAAAGATGTTCTGATTGGGTGGGGTGGAAGTCCGTACTCAGCTTCCCCCTGGAGCATTGGCACTGTGAATATTCCCTTGCCCAGTGTAATGTGAAGCAGGTCCGGCAGAAAACTGTTGAGATGGTGTTTTCCTGATGCAACTTTGGTAACAGAAGGGTACACTTTCCAATATGGTTGCAATTACGTTAACTCGCCTGGTTAGGGCACATTTTATGGAGTTCTTTTCCCATTCTTGTATCCGAATAGTTCTCCCTTAAGGGCTCCCTGAGAAGCATTCTCTATCTTGCCAGCATGGCACCCTCACACCTCTTCTGATGGGGCTATTGCCAGCTGTTCATAATAAATCTCAAAAGGATGGCCTCTGTAGGTGGCTCAGAGGGAAAGAGCCCTCTTGGGATCAGCAGTAAAGTACCTCAGTGTTTGCAGTACTGTAAAATAAAAATGTGTCTTCGCCATTCTCCATATGGGATTTGAGAAAATAGAACAATCAATGACTATGTCTGAACTGGGGGATCTCAGGATAAGGTCTGAGGGTATGTTTCACACCCGGGTTTCTGTCTGGCAGGATGTGGGGCATCTTCCACATGCCCTTTAGTCTGGGTAGTTGGAGTAGAAGAACAAGAAATTCACTTGCCTATGTAATCTGGCTGAAATAAGCCCATAATAACTACCTTTATAGTTTTTGAACTGATAAAAGCAAATCAGAGGAAACAAGTGGGTTACTCTGTAGCTTACCTTCAAACACAACTGTGATTTGCCATGCTAAAAATAAATTCAGATTGTTTTGACTATTTCAGTACTTTCTGGATGTCATAGACTTAAAAGCTTCATGTATTTAGGGATAAATGATTCATCATTTAGGGATAAATGATTTTCAAAATGTGCTGTGCAGTCTGCCTACTGCGATGAGTTCCAAGGTCTGACTAGGTATTTTAAATACTCCACTGTAAATATTGACTTAAAATAAAAGTTAGAGAAAAGTAATGTTTTTTATGGAAAGTGATGGACAGATGAGATGAGTTTTTCCCCTCTCTCTACACAGCCACCCTAAAACGTGGAAGAGCCTCTACATGTACCATGGCATCTGATCCACAGTGTAACACATGGCGGACTACCCATTTAAGTACTTCCAAGCCTTTATATTTCAACCATATGGAAGGTATTTGTTAGGAGAGAATGTGAGGGAGGTAGTTACATGCAAACAAAGAAGCATTTAGCCAAAGAAGGGCATTTAAACGCTGGTTTGAATTGCAATATCCACTATTGAGGCACCTTCGGTTGTCACTCAGGGTGCGGAAATAAGAAGCTTTGGGCATGAGGTGGGGAGGAGGGAATTCAGTAGAAGACAAAATGTGGGAATTATGTATAATATCAGCAAAATTGAAATGCAGGCTTCTTAAAATACAAAAGAATAAAGATCTCTTGTGCAATACATTCCTGAAAGACTTGTATGTTATGTATTCCACTGCTGACCCTGGGCTTGGTTCTTTCACTTGTCCCCAACAGTCTACGTTATGAAGCACTTCGTTTGTTAAAAGCTGTCAAGATGCTATCTTGGATTGTGAACAACAGATTTGAAATGGCTGTGTTGACTGTCCTGCACTAAATTAGAGTGAATAAAATGGAATTCTCTTACAATAGAGATGTGCAGCTATTATGCTGTTACAAATACTTTATGAACTGCCTGATATCTTCAGCTATTTTATGCAATTTGTTGCTGTGGCTTTGTTTCTCTTTTTTTTCCCTTAACTTTCCACTTTATTTTGTACTTTCACAATCATTCTCCTTCTTAGCATTTCAAGCCCTTCATGTCAGTTATTGCTCTTTATGTTGCTCTATTAGAAGTGTGGGGTTTTTTTAAAATTTTGTTAGTTTAAGTTTTTTGTGGCTGTACCTCAAATACTTCTTACTGTGGATTTTCCATCACTGAATTCCTGCCCATTTTCTTTACCTCTTGTCATATTATTTCAAAGTTTTTTTTTCTAACCCACCAGTTTTTGTGTTATTGCCTTGTCAGTAGGATCTCATCATCTGCTCAGATGAGGTTCAGCTGAATTCTGGGTACTCTTCAACTTCAGCCTTATATATTAAGCCTGAATTATTTTGCAGTGACTGGATCCAGAATAGTTTCTGACCTTGCTCATCATCTCATGAGAGCATTGCTCATAACGTCTCAGTCCAACTCTTCAGACTCAAAACTATACAATGAAACTCATAACAATGAGCTCTGCCTTAGGCTCAGTATGACTATTATAATCAGACTATAACTTTCCAAACAGAACAAATGTGTACTGAAGGAATTATGAGCTGCTCAAAATATATATCAAGTATAGCAGATCCATCAGTTTATGGGACCCTCATTAACAACCTGATGCACAGTAAAATTGCAGGACGGCACCACCACCTCTCTAAAGTGGCCATGTAAACAGAAAATTTGCTTGCCATGAGTTTCAGATGAACAAATACCACTCTAGGTTATAATTTTGGACTTTACTGCTGTGAATTTACCAAGCTGGATAAATATTAAAATCAATCCTTGATCCTGAACTCTGCTTTCACTGCTCCCTCTAACAGTATAATTTGGGGGCCATTGTAATCACAACTGGGGGCTTTGCTCCCGTCTTCCTGCCACCACGCTTCTCTGAGACCTGTCAAGCATTTTAAGTAGCATGCACTTTCCCACACTTCTCAATGAATGCTGACATACCTAACTTAAAAGGATTACTTTCTGCTGAGAGGAATTGTAATCTTCTTTTCCTGCTCTGCAAATCCCCTAGTAAGTGAAAAAGAAAGGGCAAGATCTGTTCTGCTGTGCAGGGCAAATCACCATCTCAGAAGGTATAGAATGAAACAACAAATCTAAGATTTACTTGTGGTCACGCTTGTCCAGGAGCTGTGTCCCTGACTATTAACTCATTGGCATCTTCCATCACTATTTCTGGTGCTTTGATATTTTCTGGGTTAGTTTCTAACAGCTGTATGAATACACACACAATTGCTACCATGAATGGTGTTCAGGACAAAACACTTCTCTCAAAGATGTCAACAAAAAGGTAGAGACACAGAATTGCCTTAACTTGAACCCAGTTTTTAATATTATGTATTCTGTTAACAAAACCCAGAAACATACTTCAACTTATATACAAAATCTACTGTTTTTTCCAACTGCCTAAGGTCAACTTGCAGAATACTTTCAAAAGCTGGCATGGGGGATTGTGGTGGTGGTGGTGGTAGTGAAGGTTTGTGCTCCAACAGTGGGTTGTGGGTGGTATCTGACAGAACAACAAAAGCACAAATGTTCCTGCTACCTTGATTTCCACCCACTCATCTCAAAACCTTTCCTCACACATGGTGGTTGTTGCAACATACTGGCTTGTGGGTGAGGCTGAGGGCTTGGGTGATCTTACACGACCAACTGAAAATGAAGCCACAGGTTATTCTTTTGCAGTAATCACCTGAATGCTGTCTAAGAGAGCCTTCCCCATGCTCTCCCATCATTCCCTTAAAAGACCTGCTAAAGGGGGGGCAGTTTGCCAATAAAGCTTGTAGCACTGAAAATTTAATTTCATTGTTTCATATTGCAAAACAGTATCTTGCTTCCAGTCATTCACAAAGCAGATGAATCAGGATTAGTGTCCACTCCCCCTTTCCATTCACTCATTAGGCAGTCAGCTATACTCACAAGGTGAATGAACACCAGCTCCAGGCTTCCTCACTTGAGTTTTCCTTTCCAGTACAATACTGCTGCAGTAAAAAATCCAGACTCCAAATTTATGAGAAGATCTTTGACATACTTTTCTTCATCTAATCCTGCAAATCTCAGGTCAAGGTGAACAGACATGTCCTTTGCTAATTCATCCTAAAATCCTTTGTTGATATTTTGAGGTGTCTGTCGTGTTTTTATTAATTCTTAGTTGTATTTCAGCCCACTCTGATGGATGGCTGCTTCCAAACTGCCAGTGAGGGGGCTGTGTTAGTTGTAGCTAATTCCTCCTTGGGTAAATTCTGCAGCATCAGCAGGGCTGGAACATTTCAGTTGGACATGGGAAATGCCCTTCTCTCCCCTACCTTCCCAGCCATTCATGTGGGACAAATGAGTCTTATTGTTTCAGAGAAATGAGCTTTGGTTTTTTCCTTCAGAGGAAGTGGGGTTTTTTGTATCCTGTGAGCTAGGATTATCTGACCTTTCTCCTCTTGCTTTCCGTGGTTTAAAAAAAGGCTAGGAACTTATGACAAAGCCCCTTTTAATCCACATTCTCTAGTCATTCACTTCCCAATTCTTTCTCCTTTGTCATCCTTTTAATTTCTTTCTGATGCTTATTTGTCAGTTCCATAAATCCTGCTGAAGGTTACCATCATTAAGAAACTCCAGACTCACCAAAGTTTGCCTAGCATAAAACTCCTCAAAAAACTGTCCAATTGCCAACCCAGTGTGACATCTGAGGCTGGGAGAGCAATCTGCTCTGACTTCTAATACCCAACAAAGTCTTTGCATCAAAGCTATTCTTTTGTATGAAGGTCATTCTTCAGGATTTCTCAGGGTGCTCCAGGCTGCTATTTTCATTGCCTTTGTGAAGTTCAGTTTCAATATATTAGTCAGTATCTGAGTTTTACAAGTATTGCTATCACCTTACATAAGAGTTTCTTCAGCTCAGTTACATCCTGACTGAAAGGGTTCTTCTCCTGGTCTTCTGGATCTCCCTTAGAAATCATCTGCATGATTCAAGCCATGAGTTGGAAGCACAGGAAAATACAGCTTGTCTCATTTAGAAGCAGAAAATCAAAATAATGGGCTAGGTATTTCTTCTGTTCATTTCAGTTTACTTACAATGCACTTAAAGACCCTCTTCTGCAAGAAAACAGGAAAAAGAAAAACCAGACTATTTTATTCTGCATGGTTCCACTTCATACATCCCATCTCGTTGTTTATCCAAAGAGAGTTCACTTTCCTTCAGCTTGCATTCAGGCCATGTGTCCTCATTGCTTTCTGCCTCTGAAACCACTGTTGAGCCCTGTGTTTGTATTCAAATTCCTGGGAAAGCCTTCCCTTCTTTCCTCTAAGATAATTTTTGCACTGGTGTTTCATATGGCAAACACTTTGGCAGGTGGCCTCTATTGTGTTAGCTCGTTTAATCCATAAAAGGCTTAATCACTTCTTTTGCATAGCATGCCCAGAATTTGGCTAGTGCACCCAGCAGCTTCAACCTGTATTAGACACACTTATTAGCAGCTAACAGTATGTTTCAGCATCACATATGGTGTAACTTGCCATGTGGGTTTGACTATGAATATCGCATCTCTACTCTAGTAGTGAAAATATAGTGACAGGAGAAGGGAAGAATTGTTTTGCTGTCTGCATAGTTTCAATTTCAGGTGACGGAAGCTGTGTCTCCATTCTGTAATCTACCCCTTTCTGTTGCCTGACTGCCTTTTGGGAGTTCACATAGGAAAAATATGTAAAGCTTGCAAGCAGTAATGTACTATTATTAATGGCACTGCACAAGACAAAGCATAATGCACTATGAGGTAAGCGTCAGGATTTGCCTTTCTGTGACCCAGAGTGCTGTGCCACCTGGGTTCTCCCAGCCAAATTATAAGTGTCTTACTTCTTTCCACAGCCACTAAACTGAAAGTGGAAGTAACTTATTACCAGGAGTTGCTAATAGTACTTAGTCTTTGCAACAGAAGGAGAAGGAGCCAAGACAACACATCAGAGTGGATTGGACAAAATGCAAACAGAAGCTGGAAAATAAAGCCAAAGCAGCATGGATCTGAAGGTGGGGAGAACTGGGAGACAAAAGCACAGAAGGAGAGAATAGGCTCCTTCTGCTTTTACCTCTTTTCCTCTCTGGTAGCCAAAACAAAACATCTCTTGGGATAGTTAAATAGAATTCAACCCTAGTCCTGACCATGCCACCACCCTTCTGCCTTACTGTGACAGCCAGCCAGAAGCTCACAGTAGAGGCTGCTCTGCCCTATCCCAGAGGGGATGATGTGAGACGAGAGGTTCCCAGGACCCCCAGCTCCCCTGCCAGCGAGAGAAAAGGGTGACCCTACTGACAGCCACGGAATCTGCTGTCTCAGGTCTCAGATGATTTAGGTAATGCATTTGCTCTTGCCCATTTGCCTGTGCTTTATTTTCTGTCGGCTGGGCTGTGCCTTGACAAATGCCTGTGTGTGAGAGACAGTCTCTTAGAGAAATTGTTTTATTTCTGGCTCACATTCAATTCTAGCATCTAGGACTAACGTGGCTACCCTTAGAATTAAGAACCTCTGTCCTTCACCCAACTTTTCAAAACGCTCCTAAATTAGTTTACACAGAGCACAATACTTATGCTGAGGCACCTTCTCCTCGTAGCCCAGTCTTGTGGGAACAGCCTTGTTCCTCCAGTTCTTCTGGACATAGTCTAAAATCTCGAGGTGCACTCGCAGCCTGCTGGCACTGGTCTAGAAGAAAGCAGTATCACTAACACTTTCCCCTTTTTGTCTCATAGATTGGACAGAACTGTCAAATTATATTCCACCATCACCACACACCTGCTGAGGGCATCATAAAACCTTCAGCCAGATGTCTGCAATTCAAGCTGATCATCATGCCCCAAAGAGTCAGATGGTGGAAGTAAGCAAAGTAGGTGCATCTCAGGTATTATTTAGTGAAACCAAATATTATTACTTGAAAGCTGCTGATGGGTAAGCGTCTGAAGACTTCTCTCAACCCTCTGCCAGCCCCTGTACAGCACATGAGCGAAGTCCTTTCCTGCTGGCATAGTCCAAAGGGAAGGAGATGATGGGTTCCTCTGTGTCCTCAGTGGCCCCATTGCAACTCACTGAAAGTCCGCAATTATTTCAGGAACTCTGTCTCTCTTTTGTCACCTGCAAGTGACCTAGAGCAATAATTCCCACCAGCCAGCATCCGTAACTGCAAGTTTAGTGGGTGACTCAACACTTCCAAACTGAATAGCCGAGGACCTGTAGCAATCTGTCCAGGCATCTTTTACTTCTGTCCCTGTCCACCCGAGTCTGTTAGAACTGTGTGTGCCAAAACAACCTCCTCACACAGCTCCAGAAGTCCCATATACTTATGCAAAATGTCTAAGGTCATTGCCAGGCATCCCATGTCTGGCTGAGGGTGCACTGTGTGACTGGTGTGATGGGCTTTCCCATCAACAAAGAGTGTTGCCAACTTCTCCAGCTCACCAAGGAACCACACACCCTCCCTCAGGATGAGCTATCTGGAGCCATGGCCCTGAAAAAGTATTTGCCACCATCTCTTGTGCCTTATCACTGGAGAGAATGAGACTTGTACCAGCGCTCAGTGTCTGGTGTCTGCTGGTGCACAAATTGCAAACACAGAGCTGGACACTGCCCCAGTGGAGTTAGCTTATTTGAATGAACTTTTTTTTTCCTGGGTTTTATCTGTCTTTCATCTCCTGAAGGAGCAGATAACCGTTCTCGCAACGGATGGGAAGAATTATCAAGAAACAGTGTATTTCATTAGAAACGCAGTGTTTTGGAAGTAGGTGTTCTGTTCCCTGTTTTATAGGCAACTGTGTCATACTCCTTCTTGTAATATGCTGAATGAACTCCACCATAAAAGGATTTTCAACATTGTCTTAGAATAGTTTCAAAACCTCATAGCTTTCATGAGAAGGACTGCCTGCCTCCCAGAAGCATGCTAGAGAATTTTATCCTTTGCATTTAAAAGTATCAAGAGAATTTATATTCTACTACAGAAAACTTGGAAAATATTGTCTACTATGCAAATTAATTTAAATGCAGCTTCAATCCAGTCCATAGGACTGTTAGTGCTTCTAGCGATCCCTTCAAATCACTTTAAAGTGAAATCAAAAAGCTCTTTTAAAAATACATCAAAGTTTTTTGTGATTCTAACAATGTTTTAGGAGTAAGTTTTAAAAGGTACTAACAGCACCGAGTGCAATAAGCTCAAACCTCTGCAAAAGCCCACATGGTACCTAATCAGTACCTGGTGCTGGATTCTAGAGGAATATGTAGATGCAATACTCACCAAGCGGGAAACCTAGGAAGAGTCACAGTTTCAAGAGATGTCCTAATTGCATCTGTGCTCCCAAACCACCATTATTTCCTTTTCGGGGCAAGGAGAGGATATGTGGCACAAAGGGAATCACATGATGAGTCTCTCATGTTGCATCTGACTTTCTTTTAGTCTTGAGCCCTAGGTACCTCACCTGAGGCACAGCTGCTGTTCATGCTGCTGACTTTAGTGGCAGGCAGAATCCTATTAAAAATTTTGTGGGTGCATTCTTTGACCAAAATAATGGAGCACAGTAGAATTATCCACCTGGTCTTACAAAACACAAAACTGAACTCACTGTAATTAGTTCCTTTTTAAAAATATTTTCCTAGTCAGTTGTGTTGCACTGTGGCTCAGGGAAGTCAAGAATGTAAAAACAGAGCCTAGTGTAGGAATAGCCCCTCTTTTTTCCTTTTATTTTTTAGTACTGATAACTAGAGTTATCCTCTCCATTGTATCAGTGCAAAGAGTCTCCAAATCAGACCCTACCTTTAATAAAAGTAATCTATTACTCCAAAGACTTATGGGCATATCTATTAGAGAGAGTTAGGTTTATGCTACCATACAATTAGGAAAGTACACTATATTTAAGGTCTTTCTGTCATTTGTTAAGATAGATCTCTTTTTTTTTCTGTTGCTGTTGTTGTTGCAGGAGTGAACTCATTACAAATAAAGCTTGCTCAATGCGTCTGAGGAGGGTAAGGTAGTAAATAAGTGAATTGCACACACCTCTACCTGCCCTTACCAAAGGCAGAGTTCAAAATAATTGGTCAGGGAAAGGCCATGTTTCCCACAAACACACAGAAGCTTCTGCATACTCCTGAAAGACAAAATCTCAGTCCTAGGTCTCTCTTTGCATGTTCTAGCATTCTCTTGTCCTTGTGTCTCCTGCTAAGTAGCTATCACCCAGTTTTCAAACAGAACACATCCCCTTCTCCAGAAAAGGCTGCAATCTGCAAGATTTGCAGGTTGATGACAGGTCATGACCTCTCTTATGCTCCTAAAGTTGGCCCCCGTAGGAACAAAGCCTGGTTGGTCAGAACAGGAGAAGCCTTTTGATCCTGCCTATCTTTTTGCAACATTAATAATGCTCAGGTGTCCCCAGTAACTGCTCTCCTGTATGCACACACTTTACACTGACTATTTCTGAGCAATTCATAAGGCAGCAGGTACTGGTGGAACCTAGTACAGAATGCAATGGACTGGAAGTTCAGACAGTTTGAGAGAGGTTAAAACACAAACAAAAATCCGGAGAACAGTTACATACCCTTGGTGGATGGTATGTTCTGTCATTACATATTTCAGGTTAGTTACAGAGCTTTGCCTGACTGTGACAAAACCTCCTACGTGTTTAAACAGAGCTTCACAAAACAAGGCCTCAAGGCAACTGGCAACACTGTTAAAAACCATATATCCAGGTTAAATGACAGAACATGGAGTGACGGATCACCGTGCTTGGATTTCCTTCAGGAAGCTCCTGTTACAAAGTGGCAAATCAGTCACCAAATCCACTAAATCCCTCAGGACAGTAGACGAGCCCTTTGTTCACATGCCACAGCAAACAGCATCGAGAGCCTGAAATTTTTCCGTGGGGAAGCATGCCACAGGAAGGGTGGTAATGGCTGGCTCGGCTGATCTCCAGGACAGGCTCTGTACCTACTCTGCTCCAAGAAAGCAAGGACTTAGGCTGAGGAACAAACACTTATACTGCCTTTGTGGAAGTCAAACTCTTGGCTGACATTACATATTTATTCTCAAATACTACCTCCCTTGGAAACAGGCAGGAACACAAAGAAAGACTATTTCCCTGTGGCCACATAGAGAATGCAAGCATAGGGACAGGTTTGCACGAGCAGTAGCTCTCTGCCTTACCCTTCTTTTCTTATGCAATTTTGGTCTGATTCCAGATTGGTTTGTTTTCTTTGCACAGCTGGCAGGACACTAACTCTCTCCCTTGGTAGAATGTGAAGGAAGTGGTGGTTGGCTGTTTTTACCTTCCTCTCTTCACTGATCACCTCCTTTCCTGCAGTAACTCATCAGTCCAGTGCCCCTTTCCCTTCTTCTCTCATGGGTTCCTGGCAGCGATTCTCCTTCCATCATCTGAAATGTAACAGCTGGACTGGGAAGGTAGGACTTTGTGCAAAGTGTTCTCACATCCCAGCAAAGACAAGGTGGTGACAGAAGCCAGCAGAAGTCCTATATCTCCTCAAAATGGCTTGGCATCAGCAAAACTGTGATTTGAGGAAACTCAAATTTGTCTGCAGGGGTTGTCGGTGCTCACAGGAAAGCCTGTCAGAAAGGAAGATTTCTTCATGATAACTGGATGAGGGAGCAACATAACTACTGCATACATTTTCCCTCTGGCCTTTGCAGAACTAAGGTACCTTTGTTACAGCAAAACTTGTTCAGCAGTGAGGCACAAGGTGGTCTCCAGTGGCAAAGAATGTCATGGATGCCTAAGATGTTCAGCACAGTCCAAAGCAGCATGAGTTCCAGTTCTGCCAGAGCAGAACTGGGTTGTGTGTGTGCACCTGACAAATGAAGGGAAACAAAAGATTATTTGTAGCAGGATGTTGAACAGACTAGGAGGAATTAAGATTTGAAATGGCCTAAACATAAGTGTGTTTACATAACTTTACAAAAGTAAAGTTTCACTAGTATTTTGACAGAGATCCTTCAAGAGTCTGTCTGACTCACCATCTCTTGAGCTCCTATATTCTAGCCACCATCTTTCTCCTTCTGCACATTTCTTGCTGAGTTTCACTAGTTTGTTGAAGAGTACAATTTCTTTCCAGGAATCATCATGTTTTATATGCTTTTGATACCCAGAAGGAGGGATGGTGCATTGCAGTCACAGCCACCAGTTGTTTTGTATCCCAAGAGTTAAACATTTTGTAAGCCGCTTCCCTGACTGGAGGCTAGGTAGGAAGAATACCTGCAGGGCGCTTATTAGCATGCTGAATCTCCAGCACTATTACCACACAAATGTTTTACTGGGAAAAAAACAGACCAGTTGCCCTGAAACCAGTTCTGTACCTGCAGCTTCATATCTGTACTTTGTACTGAAACATGGGTTATAGAGAAATATGAATAAAATGTATTTGCTTGTTCAGTCTAGCAGCCAACTACCTTGAGCCAAGCCAATAAACCACATTTTTAAAAAAGCCTTTTGCTTCCTGTAGACTGCTGCTTTGTTTGCCATCATTGTTTGGCAAATAGGAAACGGCTTATCTCTTCTTCCCAGAAACTAGTGTGGCTATAGAAGAGCTCCAGAAACTTGTCAGTTTTTACTAAGAAAAAAATATTGGCTTAACAGCCTGTGCCAGGAAGTTATCTGAACCTTCGGAAAGAGAGAAGGTGTAAAAATTAGTTCACTGGGCTATGCCATTCTTTTTTGATTATTAGTTCAGTTCCAATTCAAGGATCTTATCAGGTATATTTTCAAAGACAAACTACAGTAACCTTTAACATTAGAGCCTTCCAATATTAGATATTTCATGGTTAGCTGCAAAATTAGCATTTAGCCCTCCAGTGCAAAATGTACCATATTTTTGTTTGATTAATTTGTAATTAAAATTTAAGCAGCTATGCCTGGTTTCTAGCAGATGGAGGCAAAGGCATAGCTTTGACCCTAGTTACAGTTTTGTTTAACCCCCTCCAGAGAAACATAGTTACTGTGCATTAATATACAGCCTTTCACCGCCAGACCTGTTAGTGTACATTATGGACTAATAATAATAATTATATTGTCAAACAATTCAAACTGTGTAACAATACAAGCTCCTCTGAAATGTGAAGCACTATAGGTAACGAAACCTACTTTTCTTCATACAGTCAGCTCAAATCTCTTTTTGAGCAATCTGGTGTTAAATAAATAATGGGCCTCATTGCCCCCTCCTCCAGGAGGAACCATAGGAGGGAGCAGAGTGGGAGGAAATCTCCAGGAGATTTTGCTTTGTGCATAAGCTTTTGCCTGAGGGTGGAGTTGCTCATGCCCTCTCCTCCTATGCATTTGAATGGGGGTGTAAAAAGACACTTCACCTGGAGGAGATTTTGGCGAGCATCTCGGGCTGGCCCCAATCTGGGCTCTTCTTGGCATGCCAAGTTTGTCGTTCACTGGGTGTGCAGAAAGGACAGTCTTTAAGCACAGCATCACTACCACAGCAATATCTGTTCCTCTTTAGAAGGGCTACAGATATTGATGGCTGTGGAGTGCATTCTCTTGGGCCACGGCAAAAGCTCTGTGGTAGGACTCTGTTTTGACTTCATTGTTAGTAACTGCCCATTTCTAGAGCATAGTTTTCCAGTTCTGTATGCCACAGATTGACCCCAGTGTATCTAGGTGACTTTTCCTCACTAGCACCGTTTGTTAATTTAGTCCCTCACTGTAAACTAGAGCTGTGAGAGCAGGTAAAGCTCAAAGTCTCCTGCAATTTCAGTCTGGTAGAAGCTGAAGGAATCTGGCAGATGTTTTCCTAAAGCTGACCATACGCTTGTGCAGAGTTAGCGCTACGAGCAGAAGTCACAGGGTGCAGTGCAGCACTGGCATGCAGATGAGTGCTTTGAGAGGGTTTGTTGGTGGCTCTTCATTTCCCACCTCTGGCCCAGAAGTTGTTTCCCCAGAGATGAGATGCTGCAGTAGCTTAGCTACAGTTCCTGACAGCTCCTGTGAGTCACCGCAGCCGATGGGATGGCTCTGCCCTGGACTCGGGCAGAATCACACACGGGCTCTGTGGCAGTGGCTGAGGGATGACAACCCCCAGCAACAAGGCAGCAACAAGCAGGAAGGTTCGGTTCAGCAGCTGCTGCTGCCTCGGACACCACCGTGGGATTGAGGGCACTATGGAAAGTTGACACCGGCAGATAGAGCTGGGGGTTATCTGGAAGATATCATGGGGCTGGAGATAATCCTCCTCACATCTTTTCGAGTGACCTATGCCAGACGCAAACCTGCTCTTCCAGGTCAAGGCCACGTGGCACAAAACTCAACTACTTTTCCCTATAAATCCTCCTTCTCAGGTACACCCAAATAAAGGTGCCCTCACCCATTTCCCGGCTCCTGCCGCTGGTTTTTGCTTCACAGCTTATGTCCTCAGACTCACCTGGACACAACGTCCCGGGAGGAGGGACAAGACAAGGCAGACTCACGGCGGGTCTCCCCCCGCAGCGGAGGCCGCCCGGCCCGGGCCCGGCCGGGGCCGCGGCAATGGCGCCACCTGATGGAGGCGGTGCGCGCGGCAGGGCCGGCCCGGGAGCCGCCATGTCCCCGCCGCCACAGCGCCCGGCTGCGGGACCCGGCCTGAGAGGGGCCGAGACACAGCCCGGCCCGGGGACACAGCCCGGCCCAGAGGCACAGCCGGTCCCGGGAGCTGCCATGCCCCGCTGCCACAGCGCCCGGCGTGCGGGACCCGGCTCGAGAGGGGCCCGTGGGTACAGCCCGGCCCGGGGACACAGCCCGGCCCAGAGGCACAGCCGGTCCCGGGAGCTGCCATGCCCCGCTGCCACAGCGCCCGGCGTGCGGGACCCGGCTCGAGAGGGGCCCGTGGGTACAGCCCGGCCCGGGGACACAGCCCGGCCCAAAAGCACAGCCCGGCCCAAAAGCACAGGGCAAATGCCAGCCAGGACAGATCCTAGGGGTGAGAACCCAGCCTGAATCTTCACTGGAATTTCCACGGGGAAGCCTGGGATCCGAGGTGCCCAGGTGAAAGGCACACACATCTGGACGCCTCTGCTGCATCCTAGTGCAGCTCCCTGGGCTTTGTTAGAACAGGTCCTGTGGAGCTGAGAGGAGAGCGGACTGCTGGAGCCTAACTCATCACGCTGAAAACCTGGCTGAACCATCCCAGTGGGACTGAGCGCTTTGGTTACCGATAGAAGAGTCCCTTGTACCTGGGCTCTGGCCCCTGAACTACTTCTGCCCCCTCTCCGAGTTACCTGCTGCCTTAGCAGTGCTGCTCAGAAGGGATGGGAAACCCTCCGGGGGTACTCAAACTAGGCAAACTTTCACTCTGCTCTTCCCTGCACTAACCAGATAGAACAATGATTAATCCTGAGGCAGGAAAATAACTGGGATCTAAAACATTCTTAAGAAAATGAAAATAATAATAA
This sequence comes from Pachycephala philippinensis, assembly GCA_013397055.1. Taxonomy (NCBI): domain Eukaryota; kingdom Metazoa; phylum Chordata; class Aves; order Passeriformes; genus Pachycephala; species Pachycephala philippinensis. Next base: position 199,554 of record VWZT01013267.1, read on the forward strand.
AAAACCCCTGAAGAGACCTATTAGTTCATTCTGTTTGCCCCCCAGCAGTCAGAAAAACAAAGGTGAACAACAATTTGTCCTGTAGCACACTGTACTGTACTATATGCATCCAGATTCTCCTCCTACTTAGAGTGGTATAAAGCAAGAAGCCAGTGGAATTACACAGGTATAAAAGTGGCATTATCAGTTCCTGGGTCTCTTTAAATATTACTGAACCCCACTGCTGATTCTTCTTTGTTTGCCTGTTAGAAATTATTGTTAAAAAGGCACATGCATTTATCCTTAGCACACTGTATCATGTAAAGGGGTTCTTTTATTGGTGCTGATCTTTCTTTTTACTTTTATTATTTCTTTGAAGAAAATGCAGGATTATTACCTCAATCTAGCCAGCTGGCCTGCTGGGGCTCCCTTTGCTACATCGGGGGTTTCTCTTGTTGCTAATCCTCTCTTTATGGATAATCTTTCTCTACCTTCTAATGACTCTCAGCTAAGGAACGTATTTTGTTATTACTACCTGTTGTTTAGAAATTCATTTTATTTGGTGTAGGTGTTGCTAATTGTTCGCTAATGAAAACCTTACTACAATCAATATGGTTTGGATTGTGCTGGTCTTCATGTCAATTAACCCTTTTTTCCTATCTGTTCTGATTTAATTTTTTTTATGCACTTTTCAGATTCTAAATATCAAGATTGATTTTATTTTTTGAGGTCCAAGGCATAAGACTCTGTGCACTGATAGGTAGTGTAGGGAACTTTTATTTCCCAAGAGAGATTTTAAAAAGGCAGAAGTTGTCATTTTGTAATCTGCAAAATGTTTGTACATGCAAATGCAGGGATGTCTAAGGTGAATGCTGGAACAAAATGTGTAGGAAAATCTACAGCTTAAGACAAGGAATGGAGATCATCCTGTTTTATGTAAATGTGGATAATCTCAAGGCAGGAAAGACTGTATACTCTTAAAGACTCTTCGTGTTCCTGTATCAGGCACACTATGTAAATATGATATGTATCCCCTTTACACACAGAGAATGAAAGTAAGTCCTGCTTATTAAAGAATTTACAGTTTAAAAAGATCAACCGCATTAGGAAAGCAAAGAGAACAGCTGTGCAACATAATAAAAATACAAAGCTTTTTGGTTACCATTCCCGCCTCTCCCTTCATTTCATTCCATCAGCCTGACCTTTTATCTCACTACATGCCTTACAGCCACCTTATCAAGAGGAATAATTGGTTCAGGGAGGTGATGCCCCAGCCCATACACTGCCAAAACCATAGCATCTCTGAATACTAAGTTGTATACCAAGACTGGGGCCTTTAGGAAGAAAGTGCAATGCAGGATGTATCTCCTTGGGCAGAGATGCCAGAAAAGCTCATACACACACATACACACACACACTTGGGGAAAAAGATGAAGCTTCAGTGGCATAAAGTGGAACCCACCAGTGTCACCATCCCTCTCTTCCCTAAGAAGGGAGAGGTGAGGAAACCAACAGCTGACATGGGTCCAGATGCAAGCAGTGCCCTGTTTGGGGAAAGCAGCAGCTGAAGCCCTGACCCTTCAACCTGGAAAACCCAGGAGACTCTTTCTGATGAGGGAGTTATGAAATCTGACTCTTGACTCTGCTGTGGGTTATTGCAGCTCATCTGAAACTACACATAATTTCCAAGAAGCCTCTGAGTGGCTTTTAAAATTAATTTTACCTGACGAGAATTGCTTTAAAAAAACTGATCCAGAATGCTCTGAATATCTCCAGTTAGAATACCATGGCTCAGAACAGTCCTTAGCTCTGTGCTTTGTGTGCTGTATACTGCATTAGATATTGGAATGTGATGAAGAATTCAGTACTGTAAGTGAACAAAGTAAAACCAGGAATACTACACTATTGCTGCAGGTAGCAGCTGGGACAAGCAAGAAGGAAATATTGAAAAAAGAAAGGGAGAGAAAGGATCATATCACAAAGGTCTAGACAGCTTTTGTTTCCTTACTTCAGTATCATTGCAGTTGCTGACTGTTAATGTGCTTTGACTCTTTTTCATTGGAGTCTAGACCTTTCTGAGTTTCTCTGTCGAGACATTGTGTTATATCACCAGGATGTTATTCAGCTGATCTTTCCTTAATAAAAATATAAATGTCTTTATTATTTTTTTCCAGTCACCATTGCCAGTTCTGCAGGGTGCCAGACAACCATGCTACTGTGTGTGACTAATGGCACCCAGCCAGTCTTAAATAACTATATTATACATTTGTTCATTGATGCTCAAAGCAAAAACAGGTTGGCACTAGCTTTTCAAACCTGGCTTCAGCAAAGACTCAGTTTTTTGAGCAATCAATGAACAAAAGAAGGAAAAACAATAGTAGGGGAACTGGGGCAAATCAGGAATCAATCTAAGCATCCCAGAGAGCAGCATGTCAGCTTTCTTGGGCATAGGTTCTGCTACCTCTCTGGGAATGTGTGGTGTGGGAAAAATCAGGTAACCTGGATAATAGAACTGAGCCACTGCTGTGGCAGCTTGGGTGATGCCCCTCATCCTTTCCTATACAGCTCATGCTTTTTGGCTCAGGTATATCTAGCCAAAGCTGCTGGAAATCCCATTTTATGGATGCATCTCCACCTTCGTTTCGTTACTGCTTGATTTTGTACCCAGGGTGAAAAACACACAGAGATCTGTACTTAATTTCACCTTTATGTTGTGGATGCATATACATGCTGAGCTACGTGCCCTCTGCACTGACCCCAGGCTAAAGGCCATTCTCAGAAGCAGGACTGAAGAGTGGTGGCAGATTGGTGACAGACATGTGGCTTCAGCCCAGCTGCTGCTGAGACTACATTGAGCTGCCCTGCCAGGCTCAGGCACTGCCAAATCTTCTTACCTTGGGCTTGATGCCACATAGCTGCAGGTGTCTACTGGCTTCAGCAGCAGCACCGTGACATTTGCACAGCAGTTTCAGACATAAGCTGATGGGTCTGGGTGGACCTAGGCTGGATTATCCTAAAGTTATCATAAGCATTTCTGCACCCATGAGTAAGCTATTGTCAACTAAAAGGAATAAAAGTGTAGGTCAGGCATGCACTAGTTTGCATGAATGAAAATAATTTGGAGTCAGAATGGCACTTAAAATCAGGGTAGAACTCTTTTTTCATCCTTCTGTCCTCACCATGGAAAACATCTCTCTTGTTTTTCTGCCATTCAGCTCTTCACTCACTGGGGGCAGAGTCTTCTCCTGCCTTTGGCCCAGCATATCTCAGCACAGTTTTAGGGTAAGCTTTGAAAACCAGACAGCAATCAGTACTGCTGGCATGCTCTGAGACCAGACATCCTGTTTCAGTTGAACTGCTTCTAAGAGCAGAGGGCTTCAAAGAACTCTTGGGCTTTTTTTCTTAAGCTTGGGCCTCTTTACCCTGCTCAGCTGCAGCCAGAGCGTGTCTGACAGACACCTGGAGCTATGAAAACTCAGAGAAGGGTAATCAGCTCATCTTTTTGATGCATACCAGTGTTGTGGTACAAGGAAAGGCAGCTCAGTGTCATGGCAGGGAGAAAACAGTAGTATAGAGAGCCAGAGGCAAAAGGCCAGCTAAAGATTTGGGGTTTGGTTTTGTCTAGCAAAATCATTAGTTCAGTTTGTTCAGGCCTGGCTTGCACATACTTGTGTATTACCAAAACCGTTTGCTTGGATGGGAATTCTGGCATGTGAAACTTCTCTCCTTGCACCAGAAAAGCTGTGGACATTTGTGGTTACCTCACTCGTAAGTGTATACTTAACGTGCATACACCAGTGTTCTTGCATTAGAAATGAGTTGTTGATTTTTACCAGGGCAGGATCTTTCTGGCAAAAGCTTACCTAGTTTATAGGTATGATATATTCTCCTCAGATCACATCACATTACGACAAATTACGTAACTCCTCAAACATAAACTTCTCAAATCACATCACATTACCACAAGTTTTCTTTTAGCTGAAGAAGCACACAGTTCTATGTGCTTTATTATAACCAAAGCTGCTGCTTTAGAAGAAGTTAGTTTGATATCATTCTATCTCAGAGAATATGACCAAAATATTTTCTTTGGATGCTCTCACAGTGCAGTTGTCTGGATTTAACTTGCACTCTTTTTCATGATTGATGATACAGAGCAGATAGTACCATACTGTACCTTATTTTACCAGGCCTGAATTCTCGTCTGAAGTTTCTGCAAGTCCACAGATGTCCCAAAAACCATAATCCATTTCTTTAAGCATGAGTTACCTGAGACGTGATCAGTGAATTTCATGATGCTTCAGCCCATGCAAGTGCCTAAAGTCTGTGCTTTACAGGTTCTTACAAAGATCCATTAACTCCTTACTCAAGGACATTTCTATGAAGTTTGAAGACTCGGTGTGTCAAATGACTGTTATATGCCTTTACTTGTTCTTTTTTAACCTCCCTCAACAACTTTACAGTTTAATATTTTGGGTTGGTCCTTAGGAGGTCCTTACACGGTTTTACATCTGAGGCTGAGAAAGATTTGTCCCAATCTCTGTTCTGCAAACTTCACCCTTATAGAAAAACTGTCATTTGGATCTCAGGAGCTGCCAAAGAGAGTCCTGAACTTTGGAGTGACATTCGAGCTAATAAGTGCCTTGAAGATGAAACTCCATGACTTTGAATTTCACTTGGGCAGAGCACTTCAGAATGGGACGATGCAGGGGCTCTTAGGATGTTGGCAAGGGGGTGCTGGCAGTCCTTTGTGTTAGGGCAACGTTTCGTATGGGTCACTTCACTGCTGCAGCAAAGCTGGTAGCACCATTGAGTTGTCTCCCTTGAGGATCACCTATTTTTTAAATTGCCTTTTCTTAGTCTTTGTCTCATGTAGGAACAATGTTGCAGATGGCTCTATATTTTGGGATCTGTTGCAGTAGCCAGTATAGTGCTGTGTACTCTAGAGGAACTATCCTAATACATGGAGCACTGCATTTTTCCATGGGGCCATCTGGTTTCAATTTTGCCAAGTTGTCACTATGTACTTGTTGTCAAGAAGGTCAGCCCTGCTTTGAAAACAAGCATCAGTGAATCTTTGTTTTACAATGCAAGACTTTTAATACAGTACACATTTTGTTTCAGTATGAGTACCCTGAATATCCAGTGGGGCCCAAAATGTAGAAATAAAAAATAAAAATAAATTAAAAAAAAAATTAAAAAATATACAGGAAAAAATGCAAATTCATCCCAATGTCATCTGTGATTCCTTTTTTTCTCATTACATGAGGGTGAAATGCATAATGAAGTGATTCTCAGATTCCAAAAGGCTAAATTTGGAGGAAAACTTTATCAATGTGCAGTTGCCTAGGCTGGGTTGCTGTTTCATGTCTCCTTTGGTTTGCCTTGGAAGCATCAAATCCTCAGTGGGCTTGATGGAGTTGATCTTTTATGACACAATGTGCTTTTCTTCCTGTCAACAATGGATAGATATTTTTAGAGGTCTAGTTAGTATGCTAGTACAAAATCAGAGATCCAGCCTAAGAGGTAGGAGGTGTGGTTTAAGCTCCAGTTTTGCCTAATGAAAATCAGCCCTCGACCCTGGCACTGAAAACAGGGATGATCTTACTACCCCCCTGCCTTGTCTATTAAGCCTGAAAACACTTTGGGGCAAGTCCTGCTGTACTGGGCATCTCTGCATCCCAAGGCTAGCTGGAACAGAAAGCACAGTTGTGGGAGAAATAGTCAGCCTAGGCAGCCATTTCTTTAAACCTGTTAGAAGATTGATACACACAGCATTAAGCTTGTATATGCATCCACAACATAAAGGTGAAATTAAGTAGAGATCTCTGTGTGTTTTTCACCCTGGGTACAAAATCAAGCAGTAACGGAATGAAGGTGGAGATGCATCCATAAAATGGGATTTCCAGCAGCTTTGGCTAGATATACAGAGACAAAAAAGCTAACATCAGAGGTGCAGGAAACAAAATGTAGCTAATTTTGAATATCTTTTTAATAGCATTGCAGGCTTTCATACATTAGCACAAAGGCATCTGAATGAGAAGATTGTGTTTCCCATAATAGTATTTTTTTTTGTCATAAAATGCTTTTTTTATCCTACTCCACTCCTGGAATAAATGAGTGGTGTGGAGACACATGACTGGCTTGTTGAAATCAGCCACTTAGCAGCTCTAGGACCAGATGCCCATGCAATAGAGTGCCAAAACAGAGCGCTGGCATCCTTCACAGCTTGGACAAATGTCCAGGTCTAATGACTCCACGGCAGCCCTGTCTGCAGAGAGTTCAGGGGCACAATCATAGTGGACAGAGAGCTGCACCCAGCAGCAAAGCCTTGGATTGCAAATTTGGGTGGCTACTCTATTATGCAACCATTTTTCTGGTAAAAGTGTTGGATACTTCTTGTAAGTGTCCTGACAAAAAGCACAGATTTGGTGTGCTTGTCCCTCTCACTAACGGTGAAAATCAGCCCATAAAAGAAAAAACCTCTAAAGTAGCAGTATGCCTACAGTTGTAGTGGTGATAGCAAAGAAGTTATCATATGTGACTTGTGCGTGTTCCTTTAATTTATATTTTGTTTTTGTGGGGATTTCAGCGTTTACTCCATAACAGAAAACTGCTTCATGTAGTATCTCAGTAGCTTAATGTGATTGCACTGCAAAACACTTAATTTAAACAAAAAAGTAAACCTTCAACCTTCCTTTCTGGGTAGTAAAGATTGAAGCTGTGAGTAAATTAAGTACACATTTTTCAAGCAGAAAGAAAATACAAGAGCTCAAAAGAGACTTTGTTTCTAAATTCATGGCTTTTAAGGCAAGTACAAGATTTTTGGTGGCTGAGAAATATTTTTTTGAACATTAGATGACAAAACTTGTATTCAAATTCATGAAGCGATAGAGGATCGATAAGAGGAAAAGTGCCAGCAAAAATTCAACTCTGGACATGAGGAGAGCTGACTTCAGGCTGCTCTGGGAATTACTCAGTAAGGTCCCCTGGAGGTGCTGGGGTCCATCAGTGCTGGTCACTTTTTAAACATCACCTCCTAAGGCACAGGAGCAGGCAATTCCCAAATGTCAGAAGTCAAGCAGGTGAGGCAAAAGGCCGGCTTGGCTGAACAGGAATCTTCTCTTGGAAATGAGGCAAAAAAGGAAGGTGTATGCCCAGTGGAAGCAAGGTCAGATGACATGAAAAGAATACAGAGATGCTTCTTGCCATTGTAGGCAGAAAATTCTTACAGGCAAAGCTCAACTGGAGTTGAAGCTGGACAGAACTGTGAGGGACAATAAAAAGATTTTTTTCAAATATATTAATGACAATAGGCAGTGTAAATATAGCATCACAGGATGAGGATGGTCACCTCACAAACAGGAACATGAACAAGGCAGAGATGTTTAACGCATCCTTTTCCTCTGTCTTCAACATTCTTCGTTTCTCAACTCCATGAGAAGATGTACCTGAGTGGCTAAACTGTGGAGGACCATAGGGGCTAAGGACAAGGACTGGGTTGCAGCAGGCAGAAAAGAATGGAGAAAGAGGTGAAAGCAGCAACTCTGTCTTTCTAATGTATTGAAAAGATGCTGCATCGTGAAGGTCAGGCCTCGGACATGTAGGAAAGGCTGTGAAGATGAACATTGTTGGAAGGCCTCTGGCACAAACACTTGTCTGTCACTTACAAACTGTGAGAAGAAACCTAAATTGCAGCTGAGAACAGTTACAATGACTGATTATAATACAGAGCAAAGTATATCTAGCAACAAAAGCCCTAGGCATATTAATTCATTCAGCTCATTGCATTGTGTGTAATTCTTGCTTACACTTGCTGTCATGCAATAGAGTTAAAATTTACAATCTTATTGATGTGAGAAGATATTTTTATATATGCTACTTTGTTAGCCATTTTACTTCCTAATAATTAATCAACTCCTGAAAGAAGTATCATGTTGGAGAGTGTGGATTTATTTGTGTTATTAAGCTATTCTAACAGAGCATTTCTGTGTGGTAGCAGCTCTGCTATAATATGGCTCACTTGTTTTATGACAACTTACAATTTTCTTGTAATGTTAGCTGCAATTCATCTCAATAATTATGCTAAATTAAGTACTCATGCACATATAGAAATAAACATTAAATACATTAAAATAAAGTGAGAAACATAATTTAATCTTTCTCAAGCTAAATAGAGTGGGGCTTGCTTAGCAATCCTTAACTCAGCCATCTAAACTTGGCTGAAGAGTCCCAGGGCTTTCAGCGTTCTGGGGCGGGGTGGCACACACTGTGGGTAACAGACTTGGTGGGTCACTGATTTCTGCAACCTTCCAGCAAACCTGCAGCCCTTCAGGCATTTGGTGGGGTCAAGCTCTTCCCTTGTCCAGGCCTGGCTGTGCAGCACCACAGCCCCTCCAGGGGCTGCCCCGGAGCATCACTGCCCCCATGGCTGAAGGTCTCCTTGATCTTCAAATCCAGAAGCCAGGAGATGTTATGATCATGCTTCTGGATGAGGAGGCTGCCTCTCCATTGCTGGTGAGGCAGGTCTGGGGAGAGCCTTGTGCTGAAGCCCAGGATTTGCTGCAATTCCTGTCCTGCTCAGCCAAGCTGAGCACTTGAACTGGGACTTGTGAAAAATAATCAGAAAAGTAGTGGCATTGCTAGGGACTGACCTCAGCAGTCCCAGGAGGAGGTTGGTAAGGGAAATGCACAAGAGACCCTCATCTTCTGCAGGTATGCTGTGAACCTTTCTAATGAGCTTCATGTTTTTCTTCTCTCCTTTGAATAGAGGTTTCCCTAAAAACCATTTTTCTGGTCATTAAAGTCACTGATCATTGGTAGATTTACCTAGTAATGCTGAAAATGCTTTAATGGCCTCAAAACACAATTACAGGTTGTGTGCCTCTGACTGTTACTGGAAAGAAAACAGTGACAGTAAGGAAATAAGATAAAGACCACTGGAAAACAAAAATACTTGGAGATAGAGATTTTCCAAGATCTCTATAGTTATGCGGGCTTCCATTGTCAGAATTATCTAGCTGGCCAGTGCTGCTCCTGTCCCCAGCATTAGTTAGAGTCACAAAGCCACGTGCACGTGGTCACCAGTTTCAGCAAAGCTGCATTGTCCATAGCTATGACTGGGACTGCACTATTGTCCCAAGAACTGCAGAGCAGAGTGCATGGCACAATGCTCTTTCCATGACACAACACTTTCTTCTACCTGTAATTACAGACTATCATTCCAAATCAAGTTGGGACTTCAGGATAGGAATGAATATTTTATAGTCACTCATTTTCCAGAAAAAAAAATAACCTAGCCAAGTGTCTCTCTGAAATATTTTTTCATCATTGACCCACCAAGTTAAAGAAGTGTTGGCTTCCTCTATTTTCTTGCCTGAAGCCAAACTACCTGCTCAGCTACAAAGTAGCCTATGCTGCACCACCAATTATGTAAACACATTTGCTTGAACATGTACTAGGTATTTTCATTTTTTTTTTCCTTAATGGGGAAGGGCTGGGGCTATAAAAGACCTATCCTCTTTTTCTTTCTAAGCAATCATATAATTTGGATATATTTTGTCATTTAAGAACAGAAACAACATCCAAGATAAAGCCTTGGTTGACTTCAGGGCCATGAATGAATGGGACATTCGAGATTGCTCCAGCTTGTCAGTCTGAATCTGGGCTGCCTTATCTGATTTATTCGTTAGGCAGGTATGTTCAACATCTGTGAATTCTTCTTCACTGCCTGATTTTTTTCTGTAGATCCATGTTCTGTATGATCTGAAAAATCAGAGTAGTGGCATCTTTAAGAAACAGCCAATTGCTTTGAGTGAGACTTGGTCATAAGACACCAAGAGGTCCATGCACTCACACCTTTGCCTACCCATACTCTGTTGCCATGAGCATTAGTTTAATTAAGCTGAGAGTCAGACTGATTCAACACTATACCCAGAGCAAACTCCTACTAAATTCAATTTTCTCTCACTGCCATTCAAAAGTTTTAGATGCACCAGGGAGTTTGACTGATACTAGTTGAGGCAATGGCTTAAAGTACTGCATTACTTATTTATTCCACCCACCCTTCTCAACTTTTTTGGCTGTTTACCCAGATAAAGGCATAATCTTAATTAAGACTGAATTAGGGGCAGAATAAATTCCTGCAGGCTATTACACAGTGTGTGATACAAAGCAGCAAATAAACAAGCATGCTGCACACCGTGTCTGTAATTACTGTGCTCAGCTGTAAAGTGTAGGTGAATTTGCGCTGACTTCCCCATGTCTGTTCTCTGCAGCATCCTGGCTTTCTCTGCTGCACTGTAGGATCTGGAAATCCTTCCTGAGATGGGTGACTCATTTCAGGGGACTTCAGTGAACATAGCTTCAGTTGAAAGATCTTTCTCCCTCATGAATACTGGCCGAGAGCTGGGCAACGGGCTGGAGCCAACCACCAACCATCTGGGAGGACAACCTAGCCTGACCAACAGGGATAGCATGTGGCAGGAGAACATATGCTACGAGTACATCTTTGAACCACATATCAGGGCTCAGGGTGTCTCTTAGGGAGTGCAGGTTCACCTACAGATGCTACTGGTGCAACTGGTTTTGTTCCTGACAAATGGCAACTGCTTCACTTCTGACGTTTGTGCACTCATCCAGAGATGCTGTGAGACCAATGATACCCCCCTGTGCGAAATTATTTTTCCATTTCATGTTACTGTGGGAAGCAATGCAATTGTTCATTTGGTCTTGACTTGTTTTGGGTGCAGCATATACAGCACACCTTTCAGTTGTACAAGTTTCTTGTGTCAAATTTCATATACTGTATAGGTGAAAAGAACTCGGGAATGTGTTGGTATACAAATAATGAAATAAGCAATTGTAGCTTCTTATTCTCTTTCAGCAAGTAGTCAAGTGGTTTTGCGCCCTGAATTCTAGTTTCAAGATTGACCCTATTAACTGCTAGATCTCCACATTTAAGAATTCCTAACCAGGTTCTCAGATCACTCATTTTTGTTCACTGAATTTGTTTGCCAAACTGAATATGACTTAAAATTGAACGTCTTGTAGGTGTTCAGTAGAAAGGAGCTCTGAAGTGTTTTGAATCAGGTGTGTTTAGATTTGTAGTAAGATAGATTATTTGCTTTCAAAAATAATTAAATATATTGTAAGAGGCTCAATTAAAGAATCTACTGTCTTGATTTTTTTCTTTAATAGTAACACTGTCCTGAAATACTCCATGCTTCTTAAATGCAGTTGGGTATTGGAAAGTACATCTGTACCCAGAAATCCATATTTCCTCAAGAAATTCAGACTGTTTCAAATGCAAATCAAAATAAACAAAGCAGTTAGGTCATAAGCCTTTGCCATGAGTCAGTTGTGAAGTATTCTGGTCTTTGGAGGCCATGTGCAAACTCCTCTTCTCTAAACAATAGATGAAAAATCAAGCTGCCCACCAGTAGCTAAACAGCTATATATTGTTATGCTTCACCAATCAGAATAAATTGATTATTTCCAACATATTTGGAAATTGGGATTGCTCAGTGCACATGAGATATTGAAGTTTACTATTTTTGTTGCAATCTTCTCATTTCTTCAAGCTTTGCTCAATTATTTTCATCGTTGGTGTTTATTGATGCCCGTCATATTGAAATGCCAAAAAATGGGTGTCCAAATGCTTTTTCAAATATTGTAATTAACCCTACATTCACATCAAATACAGTTGGCGTGCCATCTGTTACAACACATATAGTGTTTGATGTAACAATATCAATTTCAAATTATCACTTGCACTATTACTTCACAGGCATTTTCTCCCTTTGCTGTCCTCAGAAGTTTTAGCAACTTTACTAATTCTTCCTTCAGTTCAGTGCAATTTTCAGGTGTTTTCATCTAGTCAAATGGAAGACAACTCACTTTTCAGTGATGTAATTAATCAGTCATGTCTCATTCTTCATATTTCTGCTGTATACATTTTTGTAACCAAAGTCTCTGGGTAAGGACTCTATGCATTGTTTCTTTCATGTAATTGCTGTGAGATTTGTTTTTTCATAGGAAGCCATGAAGCCTGCCTGTTGACAGCAAGCTGAAACAGCATTGATTTTTGCAGAGCTCAACCACTGAGGTAGTGTAATGGTAGGTATACAAGTACATGATAGATAGATAGACTTACCAAAAGATAAAATAATATGGTTATATGGGATAGATATGTCACTATATCTAAACAAGTAGGTAAAGTAAATTAAGTTCATGTAAGAGATTAGTTAACTTGCTTTCCTTCGTCCACTTTGGCATCTGATACAAAAGTTAAAAACAGAGAAAATAAAAATTTACATTGAATTTCTCACTAACAAAATTTACATTATCCACCTAATTTCAAATGTTTTAGCAACACCTGCATAATATGCTTTCTGAATCAAGATCGGTATTGACAGTGCACAAGTCAGCTACATGAGAGCAGAATAAAGGCTTTTTTCTGTGATATTTGGTGACTTAAAAATTACCTTAAGGAGAAGGAGGGGGGGACATTTTCTTTCTATAAACTCTTAAAGGTGAGAATTTAGACAGCTACAGAAGAAGGTCTTGTTAAATCAGCATAGTTCTGAATTATGAGTGAGAGTTAAGGAGTTTAATGACTGCTTGCCTCCTTACAAGGCTTGCTTCCCTGCTAGGCTGACTCACAACAGCAATCCACCAGGAAGACTGCTGCCTCAGGGACCATTACAATGAAACCATGGGACTCCCACAAACAATTTACTCTGTTGGAAAATCCCCTCTTGGAACTACTATTCTTTTCCGGAGGCTCACTTGACTTTTCATTGCCACAGCAGGGGCAACTTTTTTCTTCTCAGTTCCTCCACTGAAACTCTACCTGTGAAAATGGAGAGACTGGCTGCAGAGGAGGCTGTGGATGCTCTCACTCTGTAGCACAGAGAGGATTGCCATCCTTACTTTTCTGCCACTACACCAATTTAGTTTTCACCACAGTGGATATATAGGGGAAATCCTGGAGACATTGTAGAGAGAAGAAAGGGAAAGTAATTCAGTGGAACAAATGCAGGATTGGGGCTGTGAAAATAGATTACCTTTGCTTGGATCAAGCTTTTTATTTTCCTCTCACTTAAATAAACCAAAAATTCACCTGTCTGTAAACATTCCTTTCAGCTCCTCACAGAATTCCTTGTGTGCTCCTAAATGAAAAGAAATATGGGATTCACAAAAGAAATGAGTGAGTGGCTGTGACCTTTATGCTGGTGTGGTCAAAGGAAGAACATCAATAATGAGTGTTTCATCCAATTTAGTGCTCCTTCAGGTATCTAAGAGAGTATTTCAGTGTACCAGATAAGTCTGGCATTTCTTCCTGTTGTGGTTCCAGCCATATGGATGGACAGCCACACTCTGCTAGACAACCCTTCTTCCTCTCCCAGCTTTTTCTTAGTTTTCCTTTAGCTTTCTGAACTAATAAGAGACACAATTGATGGCCACTATGGCCTTGTTGACTACCTCGGTCCTCTGGATGGTGCTGTATGGACATCTGGGCTCCAAGAGTAGGGTCACTCAATTGCCTCCCAACACCTTGATCACAAGCAGTTTGTGCCATACAAGTTCTCCGGTGAAGTGCTTGCTGACCAGACTGCACAATTAATAAGGACTTTCCTATGTTAGCACAGAATCATAGAGCTGTTTGGGTTGGGAGAGACCTTAGGGATCATTAGTTCCAACCCCTTGCCATGGGCAGGGACACCCTCCACTAGACCAGGTTGCTCAGAGCCCCATCCAGCCTGGCCTTGAACACCCCAAGGCATGGGGCATCCACAACTTCTCTGGGCAATCTTATGGAGTCGTGAAGGGAATAGCTTCGGTGATGCTGACATTCATCCAGTGTCTGGTGGACTCCCTGAGTTACCCACAGTAGAATATATCCATGTAGCTATAAAATTGTGCTGGATATAGAAATAATGTCTGTAATGATTTCATATTGTATAGTACTTTCAATGGTCAAGAAGTTTATTCAAATACCTGATTTTTTTTCCCTAAATATTTGAATTACAACAGTACAGAATATGGAATAGATGCAAAATACTCTAATGCTTTAAGCTGAGGACAAAAGTGGCTTATAAAAAACCAAAATGTGGTGGGGAGCACTGACAGCCTTGCAATTTGAGCATTGTACGGGAGTGCCAGCAGCAGCAGCAGCAGCAGCAGCAGCATAATTGCTTTTTTTCTAGTTTTTGTTTGGTCCCCATGCTGGCTCATAGTGTTAGTCTCCGTATGACTTTTTTGTTTCTGAAATCAAGTAAATAAAAGAAAAACAAGGCTCTGAATGTACACACCAGTTTTACTTGCATAAATGCAAGAGGAGGATGGATTATGGGGTGATATGTAATACACTTAAAGTTGGTCTGAAGCTATTTTGCTTCTACTTGGTGTTAGGGGAAAATAATGTCATTCATAGTTCCTTGGTTAGAAAAGTAAAAAGAAGTTAAACAGAAATATTTTGAAATCTGTTGAGCATTTAATACCATTAAACTTGAAAGATGGGGATAGTGCATTGATTTATATTTAATTAAATTCAGATTTGTGAATAAAGCCTGAAAGAAGATTATCAAAATAATTTTCCTTGAACTTTTGTTTTCTTTGATTCCTAAATGAATTTTAGTGACCAAAAAAGGTGATGGAGCAAGCCAGACAGATCTCTCATGAGGATTTCAATGATGCTCTGCAAATTCTGCAGTGTTTCTTTTGCCCCACTTATTAAAAGAAACTGTTTTTTTTTTTTTAAAGGAACTCTGCCACAAATTTACTCATTTCAATGAGTAAATAAATCAACTACAAACACATTTCTTGAATATGAGTCATTATAAATAGGCAGCTGTCAGTGTGAGGCTGTTGCCATCAGTTAGGATGCAGAGACTGCACCTCACCATCTGAATGCATGAAACTCGCAAACTCAACACGAGCCAGTATCTATTAAATATTTTATAACCTCCACAATTTTAACATTTGGGTTAAACAACTGTTCAGTTTTCCAGACTTTATAGAGTCCACCTTGCAGTACTTATGAATGCCTGTATCAAAGACAGACTTTCAGCATTGTTGTAAATTTTTCATTAAATTGGGATAGCGGAACTTTTCTTGTCTCGTTGCTGTTCTGGTGAGATGCTGCTCCACTGCCAGTTGGAGACAAAACCAATCATAAGCATATGTGAAATGTTATACAGAACTTCTTAAAGCAACCAGCTGAAATTCTCTAGGAGGGCTGCAATTACCCACATCCTTCATGTTCTCCAAATCCAAATGTACACACGAGAAAAAAAGAAACCCCTTTTTAATTAATATTCCAGTTTTGAATTCCACAGCAACTACTGGAGAAGAATTCCATGTGCCAAGTGAAAACGTACTATCACCTTTTATTTGTTTCAAAAGTCCTGTCTGACATTGCTCCTGTATGGTGAGAAATTCAGAGTAGTTGCAGTTTATGATCATATATGACTCTCTTGTTTTCCACCCTGGTGTCACTTTTCTGTATGGAAATCCTGGTCTCTGGTATTTCTGCTGCCCTTCTCTACACCTGTTGCCCTGTCTATGGTGGACCAATTAGGAAGAGAAATAGTGCCCAAGGTATGAGCACATCTACAGTTTTCAGAGGAGCAAAATGATGGTTTCTGTCTTGTTTATAGCTCCTTTCCTAGAAATTACCAACTTTCCGTTTACCTTCCGAGTGCTCAGGTGTTGAAAGAGATGTAATCTCTTTTGGACTTCAGCAAAGCTTTCCATACTGTCTCGCACAGGATCCTTCTGGACAAAATGTCCAGCATGCAGCTGGATGAATACATCAGGAGATGGGTGAGCAGCTGGCTCGTGGTCGGGCACAAAGAATTATAGGGAATGGGGTGACATCAGACTGGCGACCTGTCACTAGTGGGGTTCCACTGGGCCCCATCCTCAGCCCTCTGCTCTTCAATATCTTCATAAATGACCTGTATGCAGGACTGGAAGGGATACTCAGCAAGTTCACAGCTGATACAAAACTGGGAGGAGCTGTTAACTCCCTCAGAGGCAGGGAGGCCAGCAGAGAGACCTTGACAAATGAGAGGCCTGGGCAATCACCAACCTTGTGAAGTTCAAGATGGGAAAGTTCTGGATTCTGCACCTGGGACAGGGCACCTGGATGTGTGTATAGACTGGGGAATGAGAGACTGGAGAGCAGTGCCATGGAAAGGGACCTGGGGGACCTGGTGGATGACAAGTTGAATCTGAGTCAGCAGTGCCCTGGCAGCCAGGAGAGCCAACCCTGTCCTGGGGGCATCAGGCACAGCATCGCCAGCCGGGCAAGGGAGGGGGTTGTCCTGCTCTGCTGTGCTCTGGGGCGGCCTCACCTAAAGTCCTGTCTGCAGTTTTGGGTGCCACAATATAAAAAAGACATGAAGCTATTAGAGAGCATCCAAAGGAGGGCCACGAGGATGGTGAAGGGCCTTGAAAGGAAGCCGTATGAGCAGCAGCTGAGGTCACTTGGGCTGTTCAGCCTGGAGGAGACTGAGGGGAAACCTTATTGCAGTTACAACTTCCTTGTGAGGGGAAGCAGAGGGACAAGTACTGATATCTTCACTCCTGTGACCAGTGGCAGGATCCAAGGGAATGGCCTGAAGCTGTGTCAGGAGAGGTTTAGGTTGGATACCAGGGAAAGGTTCTTCACCCAGAGGGTGGTTGGGCACTGGAACAGGCTCCCCAGGGAAGTGGTCACAGCACCAACCTGACAGAGTTCAAGAAGTGTTTGGACATGTGCTCTCAGGCACATGGTGTGACTCTTGGGGATGGGGCTGTGCAGGGACAGGAGTTGGACTTGATGATCCTTGTGGGTCCCTTCCAACTCAGCTTATTTCATGATTCTGTGCTTCTATGAAGCTGTCTTTCACATGAGGTCACTTGTCTAAAGGCTGCAGCACCTTCCCATTGAACAATAGATTGGTGGATTGCCAAAAAACAGAGAAATTCAGAGCATATAGGCCTAGTGAATTTAAACTGAATAGAACAGAGAAGTCCTTTAAGTCTTCAAACAAGGATTATACAATACCCAGCGAAAAATTTTTACTCGAAGTTTATAATGCCATTATCAATTGCAGATGAAATTAACTTCCTCAGATATAAAGGTTTTCACTCTAGGGTGAACAGAGTCCTACTAGGAGAACAGTTCAGCGTGGTCTCCTCCCAGGTAGGTGCAACGTGGCAAATCCTGCAGATTGGGTACTCTGGGGCTGGTGAACTCAGAACATTTCTGTCCCAGTGTCATAAAGAATCCTTCATTTCTGAAAAACCAGAGTATATGCTTAATGAAGTAGAGGACGCAAGCTGACAGGAATGTTGGAAATGGGTGGAGAGGAACCAGCGGATCACAGGCAGAGTTGGCAGGCAAGGCGGCTGGCCATTAGCCAGAGGGAAATAGAGTGGAGCTGAGTGTTGTCTGTGGCCAGCTGGTGAAAACAAAAAGGGAGCACAAGGAAGTACTAAAATCACAAGCTCAGGCAGGACAGAATTTGATGTAGAAACTCAAGTTACTCTTGAAGCAATAAACCTTAAAAAAATAACCAACCCAGCCAGCGCCATACATTATGGCAAGTGGCTGAGACATAGAAAATCCCTTGGCCTCCAAGGCCTGTAAGCAAGTCCAGAGAAGTGAAAGCTTTTCCAGGAAAAAAGACCAGACATAAAACAGGAGAGAAAAAACAAAATGCTTTTACAGAATGACTCGGGGCCTGAATTTTCCCTAGTTTGCCTTTTATCATCAATTAGAAAAAGTAAATTTTAAGTTCTTCTGAACAAATAGCCATGTGCATTGGTATAAACAGCCATGCATGTAAGAAATTATTGCATTTTCCTTTTCAATGCCAAGTTCCAGTCCCTCCTGCACTGCAATGTTTTCTCTCTGTAGCCTGCTACCAAAATCACTAAAAATGGCATAAATAAAAATTTCAGATTTTCCAGTGTTTTTGTGCAATGTGAAGCCCTGCTAAAGCTGGTCGAAGCCTTGCCTAGCTAAGAATGAGGATATCTCATTCTTAGCTAGGCAAGGTCCGTTAATACTTCCATAGCTCTTCTTTGGGAATTATATTCTCCTGACTAGTGGAAATCCATTATTTAACTTTATAAAAACTCGCCTCTTGTTGATTCCTGTTATTTGACTGAAGGAATCCACATGCTCCAATTGTGCTTTTTTTACCAGTTTGCAGAGAGGGGGTGTCCGGGTGTGTGTATATGCATGAAACAAAATGGATTATGAATTTGAAAATTGCCAATTATGTTGCATCACACAGCTCAGAGCACTGGCACAATGATGAACCCCAATCCAGATTTTTCAGCTTAAATGGCTTTACATTCAAGCTAGCAAATTAACCATAAAATAAAGGGGGGGTTTTACAAAATATCCCAAGAAAGAATAAACTGCAGATAATAAGCACCAATCTGGTGTTGAATGCTGCCCAAGATACCAATTGTTTTAAGTCACGACAAAGACAGCTGAATGCTCATCTTGTGGGTATAGAGCATGGATGATTGCTTGCCATGAGTATCTTCTCTCACAAATAACAGTTTTTTCCCTCTTAATTTTCTGCTAAATTGGAAGCTAACTGCTTCCCACATTGTCGTCAGAGCACCTGCAGCTGTGTTGGATTTCTGCGCACCATTTCTTTTAGGTAAAACAGCACTCCACTTCCTTGAGCTCATCATTATGTTTATGTCTTCCTTTCATTGCACTGCTGCACTAATGATTCAGGCAGGCTGGTCAGTCATTAAGTGACAAGCAAATGATACCATATGCAACGTGTGACTAATTGGTCTCAACAAATGAAATCACAGACTTGCTTTTCCCATCATTCATTTCACAAACAGTAGCAATGTGGTGCACAGCAGGTAGTTCAGTTAAAACCAGCCTTGTAAAACAAATTTCCCGCAGCCGTTTAAGTGCACTGTGACGGATTCAATGCTTTAGCAACCAGACGATGCCCAGGGGAATGAGGGATGGTTTGGGCGAAGGGAAGTAGGGAGGAGGAGAAATGCTCTGTACATACATTACAGTAATTAAAGGCTTAGTTACCTTATTGGTTTGGGTATTTTGTTTGTATGGATCACAGAAATGACTACTGGATTACCAAACCCAAAACATACATAACATGCCCAGTGCTTATCAAGACAGAATACACAGCTCTTTAACTAAAAGTTCCCCAAAGATGCATATTTTATGCAGATCTAAGCAAAATTATCTCTGATAGCTATAGTGGGAAGACATACATATGCAAAAGTAGAACTTATATATATTTTCTCTCTGTGCCCAAAATGCCTTTCACTGATTTTAATGAGATACTTTCCCCAGCAACAACAGCATTAAAATATTTAATATTGAATGTATTTAACACTTACATTTAAAAAAAAGTACAAAAATTAACGCCAGTAAAGTCAAAGGTACAAAAATAATGCCATCTGCTATCATTAAAATTTTGCTAATACTAAATGAAGGCCCTGAGTAGCTAAAGCCTTTTCCTAAGTGTCTAGATGGACTGGGTTTTTTTTGTTGTGGTTATATGCTAGTTCAGAGTTACATGCTATCCATATCTCACTGAGAAGGTAACAAAAAATAAGTTTGAGCTTCTTATATTAGCTTCTTCAGCATGAGCATGAAGAGCTGTCTGTCCTAAGTATGTTCTTCCCATCCTTGACTCAAAACTACTTTTCGGAGCTGAATAAACCCAAGAATATAAAGAACTCAAATCAATCTATTTTTTTTTTTTTTAAGGCAAATGAACCAAGAAAATCCAAGAGCATGGTAAAAGGTAGAATACAGACACATTCACTTAACACAAATCAAGGCTTTGAGCAATTATAATCATAGTTAATGAGAAGACACAAGACAAATTTCTTAAGTTGGTCATGTACCATTGACAGGAGCCTAGATAAGAAAGAACTGGACTCATTCATCTTCCAGCATATATGTCACCCCACAGGTATTTCTCAAACCTCATGGAAATATTTGCATAATTAGAATGGAAAACCAATTCTTAACGAGGATCAAACAGTCAAAGGGTACCCCCTTTTGACCTTCTTTGTCAAAGCAGATTTTTGGGTTTCTGAGTCACTGACAATTCAGAGGCTGAAGATGAGGAATGCTCACAGATCCATCCTCCGACAGTAAAAATACACAGTGGGAGCAGGTGGCACTTTCTGCGCATCACAGTGGATGACCACCTTCCACAGCATCCTTCTCAGACAAAGAGAGTACAAACTTGTGCTCATGGAGACTGAGCACTTTGGGTGGTTTGCGGAACAGGCACAAGCAAGGAAAATATGCATTTGTATTTATAAATCTGGAAACTGAATCTGCAGCATCTCTTTCTGAATAGGCATATGGTCCAGCAAAACACTAACTTAGAATAAAACCTTGGAGTCCTGGTGGACATTGAAAATGTAGATGTCTTCTCAGCATACTACCATTGGCAAAAGGCTGATGTGACCCGTGTTTATTCCAAGAAAGAGCTGTCACAGAGCTGTAGAGAACTTAGATTTTTTTTCTTACTGACACACTACCTACAACTCTTTTACAATTTAAGACCCATCTTGATGCATTCGTAATGATCAAATAAGCGCCCTGCAGTCGAATCTGCCAGAGAGCACAATCTACGTATTCTCAGAGCAGCTAAAAACTTAATGTGTTACTTAACAAGCTGTGTAAATATCTACAGGAGAACTATAAGGACAGCCAGAACAGATCAAAACAAACATCAGTTCAGACAAATATCATCTCTCCAAAAGTACCAGACATGGGCATCTGGAAAAGAGGTTATGAGGACAGAGCAAATTTATACTTCTCTCTGTAGTCTCCTGCCCTAAACCCATTTTTAGTTCAGGGAGTTTTTAGTGCCTCACGTTTCTATGCATTTAACAATCAGACGTGGATTTCTCTCTCATTAATATGCCCAATGCCCTGTAGAATAGTAACAACAAAGTAGCAAAGACAACAATACAATCTAAAAGCTGGAAATGGAAGCTCAACATATTTAGGGTATGGATTTTGCAATTGGAATAACTAAAAATTGCCAAGTGGTCATGAGATTTTTGGACTAATGAATCTTAAATCAATTTGACAAATATCTGCGAAAACTTACTCTACTTCAAAGGGCTATTTAGGCAACCAGCCTTTATAACCTCAGAAATCTCCACATGAGCTGAAGACATACTGCCTTGGTTCTATTTATTGATGTCACTCTAGTTCTACAGTTTCCACATGGTATCCAAAAAGTGCTACAGTTTGTAAAGATGTCTTTCAGGAATCAAACTTTTCTCCAACAGTTGTTTTTGGGTTTTGCTTGTTTGTTTTCCCAGAGCTGCTGTTCATTGTTTAAATCATTGCAAGAGGGCGGAATATCTATTGCCAGTTTCTAATGCATTTTTTCTTTATCACGCCTAGAAGCTTCTGACACAGGATGTCTCATTCAGATCCTTTTTCTTCAGAGAAAATAAAGGCATGAATATCCCAATTCCAACAAATATGGGATTTCATACAGGTCCACATGCCGTTCAATGTAATTTAGTTCTTATCTGCATATATGTTTATCACATATTTGTTGGTATCTAGTACAGATTGCAACAGAATGTTGCAGGACGCAATGATGTACCTTTTACACATCTTGCATGTCTGAAGAACCTTTTAAATCTTTTCTAGAATAGAGAATGATAAAATGGGACAACATGAGGTAAAAATAATTTTTAAAACCTTTAAAACCAGCAATGCAAACTAAAATATCAATGCTCAGATATTTCCTAGTGACTTTTGTTTCTTTCTCTATTTTCTTTTAAATACTGCCGTTATAAAGAAGAATTACAATGGAAGACGCCCCCCATGGCTTTCTGTCAGATGCTATCTTATTTGTAAATACTTTTTGTGGTTTAATTACTCCCTTTGTTGTTATTTTTCCCTTGGTTAAAGAACAAGCCTCCAAATTGTTCTGTGATCTTTGTATCTATGCAGATGAGATTTGGAAATTAAGGAAACTTGCATTAGCTACATAATTAAGTGCATAAAGAGGTCTGCCACACTTTCTTGGGCTTTTTTATTACTAACAAACACATATAATATGAAACATTTGGGGGTTTTAGGATTTAAAGAAATATTTTCTGCAGAAGTCCTACTAACATCAAGTTGTGTAAGCTAGTGATAAATTGCAGCTTTAGTAGAAAAGCTTTCAGCTTTTCAGTCCCACTGCTCCTGTCCATTTGGCTTTACACCTTCAGCCCTTTCATCTACTTTAATGAAATATACAGCTGTCTTTACTTATGGCTGGTTTTGTACAAGCATCCCTGGAGTGTGCTACACAAAACTGAGGTCATGAGCAAGCAGGTTGTAAAAGGAACAAATCAGACTGTACACCTGGGACTGGGAATGTCACATTGCTTGCTCCTAACTGTTATGAAACCTTTCAGTCCCCACAGAGGTTTTTAGGAGTGTTTGAATGCAGAGCTGCTATGGTACAGTTTGTCACAGAGTTACTACTGCACAAATCCTGCAAACAGAAAAGAGAAGAAGTAACAGGTTATTTGATTCTCCTCTCAGTGTGTGCTGTCTATCCATGCCAGGAGGTTCAAGGATGAAAGTTAGCCCATCAACACAGAAGACATCTTCCTCTTAAGGTGTGCTCACAGGGAATATTGAACAGGGCATATGCCTCCTCCAGACAGCCAAAAAATTGCTGGATGAAAAGATGTCTTCCCCGAAATCTTTAGAGACAGGACTTGTTAGCATTGCTAAGAAGGATTTTACAAAAATGCCCTCAAATTGTCGGTGGAAACAGAGGTGAAAACCTAATTTATTTTTACTTGATCGTCCACTTTGATCACAGGCTGCATAGGAAACAGCCTTGGTTCCTACAAAGGAAACTGGTTTCAAGGCAAGTGGCACTTGCATGTGTCTGTCACTATCCAACACAGCCCATCTTCATTTACTTTTTCCACCATGAAAGCACCATGAATTATGTTCTGCTCACACATTTGGGGCTGTATCACCAAAAAGATACAGAAATGCTGCACATTTTTTATATCCCAGAGCTCAGAAGGGCCAGATGTTTGTTTGAACATAGCTCAGCCAGCCATCACGACCCACATTCCCACCCAAGGACCGTCCCCTGAGCCCAAGTACTTCACAGGGGAGGCAACAAAATGGAAAGGTAGAAATATTTTAGCACAGATATAAATGCCAGGAAGAACCTGTCACTGCTTGATGTGCAGCTCACACGTTTTTTCCACTCTCCTGCTGTGCCAGGTGTCTCACTGTCATATTTCCAAACTACTAACAGAAAATTCAGTGTTATACCCCAGAGAAATGCTTTCATCAGGGCTGCCATTTGAAGAGAAAAATATGGCTCCCCCAATGCATGTATAGAATCATAGATTCTAGAATTGTTTGGGATGGAAGAGACCTTAAGACTGCATATTTCCAAACCGCCTGCCATGGGCAGGGGCGCCTTCCACTAGACCAGGTTGTGCAAAGCCCGATTCAACGTGACCTTGAGCACTGCCAGGGATGGGGCACCCACAGCTTCTCTGAGCAACCTGTTTTAGTGCCCCACCACCCTCACAGTGAACAACTTCTTCCTAATATCTTATCTAAACCTTTCCTGTTTCAGTTTGAAACTTGTACTATCACTGCATGCCCTTATAAAAAATCCCTCTCCACCTTTCTATAGGTAATGGAAAGCTTCTACAAAGTCTCCCCAGAGCCTTCTCTTCTTCAGACTGACTACCCCAACTTCCTTGAAGGTTATGTGGAGTTTTATCAATTCAGTTTCCTTGCACAGCACTACATGACATTTAAAGGTTCCAAAAGCTTTTAGAAATCTATAAAAATTAGTTTGCAAATACATGTGTATTTATTGTCTCTCCTAGAAACTGCCTCCTGGTTTGCACCATTGGGAAAGTACTAAGACTTAAAGTGTGTGGGGGGTCATTTCAAACTTAACCACAACTTCAAATGCATGTAGAAAAGATGTGCATTTCCGGAGAGATGAAAGTAGACTGAATTCCTCTCCCGTTCCCTATGGTGCTACTTTTCACTCTCATCAGGCTTTTTTCAGGATACCTGTTTCCCTTAAGTTTTCCTTGTTACCAATGTCTCACACTGGCAATCCCTCCCGGTTTACTCGTTTATTTTCTTCAGTGATTATGGCACCAGCAGATCTCAAAATGCTTTTCTCATGCTCAGGTATCTGTGGGGCTCAGGTTTCCCAAGCCATTTTAGCCTAGTTTTCTAAAGAAGGAAAACTGATGAAATTGTAACATTCTGTTACTGCTGAACCCCCCAGTTTTATCTAAAGAGTTCTACGGCCAACTGCAATTAAATTTGGAAAAAAAAATACAAAATAAATTTATCATACATTTTCTGAAAAGTTGCAGCTGGAGAGAATGAACAGTCCCAGGTTATCATCTTCCCTCTTTCCTTGAAAATCTGTGGAGTGCAATCCATCTGTTTTCCGTTGGAATTTTCCTAGCCAGAGTCAAACCAGACAACCTGGCCAGCCTGTGCCCATCTAGGGATGAGTCAGGATGGACACAGCCTGATGAGCCTGAGGGTGCTGAGCCCTGGGAAAGGCTGGCATGGGGAGAATCAGGGCCAAGGACAGAGGAGAGGGAGATTGAGTATAAAATGGGACGGGGGGGGGACTATGCAGGCTCTGTTGTAGTGGACATGAAAGGATTGAAGATAGAGGAATTAACATGGAAATTGCCAATTTAATTAACTGAAAACCAGTTTTCATTAATTTCACTGTTCACAGAACAAAGTGTTTAACAAAGAAATTAGTATTCAGCAACGCAGTGGTTTTATAATGGTGAGCTGAGGAGAAATGGAAAGAAGTGAAATTTACTTTAAAAAATTGAATTTTGCTAATGGAAACCTAACTTTAGTCTTATTGGCATCACTGGCATTTGCAGCCACATTTATTAAGGAAACCACGTCTTCGTGCAAAAACTGCAGGCAAAAGGTAGCTCTGCTGCCTAGCTTTAACCCCAGTAATCAGCACTGTAGGCATTTTGTTAGAATGAAAGTCTTTGGAAGCAGGAACAAGAAACGAATCTGAAAAGTTTTGATAAAAATGCAGAACTGGTTGTGATCCTGATGCACTCCCACAGAACATCTTGAAACCACTTTGCAAAAACCTGCTGCTTCAGGGAGGCGTGAGAGGCATCACCACAAAGATGGGGAAGGAAAAGAATAACCTGTAAGAGGAAAACAAACCCACTTTCCCTGGTACTCTTCTTCCCCAAGGGCAGGGAAAGGGCATCCAGGGGTTGCCCTTACAGATTGCTTTGGTGAGATGAGCACAGACCCAGTGAAGTCATTTTGTGCAGAGAGCAATTGTATTTGTCACTGTTCAGAGGGGTAATTAATCCCAGTAGTTTTGACTTTCTGATTTACTAGTAGATAATGTATAGAATTTATAGAATTGACAGTATTCTTTAGCAAACTTGCTGTGCTATGTAACAATCCAGTTCCTGGCCCTTCACAAAAAGAAAGCACTTGTTTAGTTTGATTCTATTTTTTTCTCTTAAAGATGTATATATGTACATATATTGCACATATCTACAAGTTTTGCATTATAGCATCTAATTAATAAAAATCCATCAATTCTACTAAAAGCCAATGTAACTTCACCTAAATACTGCAGAATTTCCCTACTGCTGGTGTGTGACATTTATAGAGAGCAGCAGGTTGGATCTGAAAGCACATAGCAGGATTTGTGCTGTATTAAGTATAGAAAATAAACCAAAAGAAGCAGCTCAATTTCCAGTGTTGTCTGCAAACATTGCCCTGCCAAATTGCATGGAAATGGGCAGAAGGTTTGATATGCAATACTAGAAGGAAAATTCCCTCGAAAAATTAGAGGTGGCAGCAAAATATCTCTTTATGTTCTCCTCTTTAAAGAAAATATATTGTCCTTGCTTTCCTCCTCCCCACAAAAAGTATCTTTTCTTTTTCTCCTCTCCTGACACCCTTTAATTAATGCTCTTTTTTGGGTGACACTGTGCTCTATGGTTGTGTGGCTGAGTGGATGCCTACCCCTGCTGAGGGACGAGGCACCCTGTGGAGCACCAACAAAAAGCCTCAGCACCCACCCGGCTGGGCTCCTGTGAATAGCTCACTCTTGCTTTATGGGGATAAGAGCTGTGTGAGTGCCTGTGTGCCCCAGACTAGGAGAGGGAGGAGATATACATGTCTAGATGTAAATACAGTGCATCTCCAGGAAAATTCAGAATGTTATAGATGTTGCTAACCCCAAATGGGATGTTACCCTTGGCACAAGCTGGCGTGCAAACATTGTGGATGTTTCTCAACCAAGGCCACCACCACACCAAAACAAAATGAACAGAAGATGCCAAACAGGTGTGGGACCTGCTGCCCAGGCCCTTGCCTGCCCTTGGGGCTGGCTGGGCACCCACCACCCGCTGTGGGAGATCAGTAACCCTGGAGGAGGGAATGGGCCAACCAGGTGTGGACAGTGTAGCCAGGGAGTGGGAAGAGTCTTGAGGTTCAAACACTAAATTTCAGCAGTGAAAGGGTGAAATCCAAAAGGCACTGAAATACAAATATGTCACTGATGCCAACAGAGATGTGATCAAAACCTAAGTCACCTACACAAATTTATATGGATTGGTGCTTAAAGCTAACACCATATAAAGTTTCAGGTAGCAGCCATGGCAGCAACTTGCTCCTGACACTGCACCTGATACATTAACATGAAATATCATTCAAACAGTGCTTTCTTCTCAATTTTCTTTCAGCTTAATTCTCATTATACCAGGTACACTCAAGAGGGTGCAGGTCACTGAAACAGAGGTAAAACCCAACTAATGCTGCTTGATGTGCAAGGGGACACCTGTTTACTTGGGGTACAATGGTGCAAAGCCTTCGGAATTCTAATACACATGGATAAAATTGTGAAGCAATCTACATTTTAATTGTGCAGTCTGTCACTTGCAGGAGTATTATCCGGAAAACAAACACAAAAAAAGACCTGAACTAGCACTGCTATAGTGAGTCAAATTACACTGGGAAAAAAATCCTAAGGATATATTATATGGAGCAGAGCCCAAGTTCTTCGTTTTGCTCTCTTAAGAATAAGGAAGCACTTACTGACTTGCAAGAAGTTTCAGGGACCATAGTCTAAACCTTTTGACAAGTTTCAGATGGAAGAAATGGTGTTAACAGAGCAGAGCTGCCCCTGCCACTCTGATGCCTGTGTGCTGGAAGAGCTGCATGGTACAGGTTGTGTACACTGAATTATACAGCCCATATTCCCATCGTACAACCTCCCTGTGTTGTATCCTGGCGTGCAATCACCCTGTAACATCCTACAGGTAGCTGTTCAAACATTGAAACCTTGGGTTAACATCATGATACCTGATAATTTACTGCACCAAATGTGAAGGAGTCTGGATGACTTTTTACTCTTAAACAGAGCTTAAACAGAGAGTAATGCCATTGTCAGTAACCCTGCAAAATGGTAGATAAGGACTTCGCAGGACACTTTTACAGAAAGTAGAAGTGCAAAGGATTATTTCAGGGTGCATATGGCAACTGAAGGTCTGACCTCTGGTAAAGACCCTGGTCTGAGGTTCAGGGGGCACAAATTCAGCTCCTGACTGTCATACCCTGCAAGAGTGATTTTCAGCTAAAATCAGTGCCAGTAAAAGTCCCAGATGCTTTAAAGTTAGGGCTTGCTTCCAAAGTCAGTGCTGGCTGTCAGCCAGGACACCTGTGCAGCAGCAGACCCTGGGGAGGGCATCTCCTGAGCAATGTGGGTGCTGCCCACACATGGAGCAGGAAGCTCAGGCTCAGGCTCATGCCTCCCATGCCCCCACAGCAGCTGCTCTCAGGCACCCCACTGCAGAGCGAGTGCCATTGCCCCCCACGCACTCCCAGCAGCTGTGCTCCTGTTAGGGAGTTAATAAACCTGCCCCAGCAGTGCCCGTGCTCTTCACCCAGCACCTGCACCATGAGAATGCAGTGGCTGGAGAGATGAAACAGGAGATTTGTGTTGTGTTTCCTCCTCACTGGGAAGGAGACCAAAAATCATATCTTACACCTCTTCGCATCCTGCCTGGCCTGAATGGGATGCTCTTCTTCTACTTCCTTTGATGTCAGAGGGAAAGACATGAAATTTGACTTTGTGGTCCAAGTCCTTGGACATCACCTGGGGCCACGGAGTCCTGGAAGTTTGACCCGGTGTCCACAGGACCTAGTGCAAGAGCCACTGAACAAATAGGGACAGAGCTTGGAGCACACGGACCAAGCTCCAGGCCCCCCTTGCCGCTTCGACACACAGCCAAGAGCATTCAGCAGGATGCAGAGTCTGGCTCCCTCTTGTGCTCTCTCCTTTCAACAAATTCATTTAGAAAATACAATGCAGTGGAGTATTTTTAATATGTGACTTAGAAGTACTTCTAACCTGGGGCTGAACTCCCCCTGTATGCTACCATGATCTTGAAGCCATTCAGGTGAGGAACTCAACTTCTCACTCATTTGGGCGAGCATGCTTTTGGACAGGGAAAAAAACCCCAAAGAAACGTGGAATAGGATTGCAAAAATGGTTTTCACAGCTTGAGACATGACAGCCTGGGATGCTGGGATGTGTACAGCCCAGTAGGGAAAGAACTTCTCTGTAGAGATGGCTGTTTCAGCCCTCTGCCAGGTATGGGTTAGGAATTTCCAAGGGAAGAAGCCAAAGCAGTAAGACATGACATTTCTAGTGTTTTACAGAAGGTGTCATTGTTGTGCTGTTCCGTTTGACAAATTTCTCTCTAGTGTTCAGCATGCTGCAAGTCACTGCAGAACATTAATCTTTTTCATTCTCTTTCAGCTACAGTCTATCCCATATTAAGCTCAAGGTTAAATATTTCCTGACAGAGAATTTAACTATACATATAGGTAAATATCACAGGCTAGTCCTCCACTTCATTTCCTTTTAAGGAGGATTAATCAAGTGTTTCTGTGTAATCTCACAGAATCTAACCTTAAATCACTGGTTATAAAGGAAAATCTCTGTCTTAACCAAGTATCAATAAAAAGCATGTTGGAAAGGGTGTGACACTGGTTATAGAATGTTATCTGCACTCTTTTGCTATGTCCAACATGCCTGTGCTTGGTAATGCTTTGATTGTGACAGGGAATACAGAGGCTCCCAGGAACAAACGTGGTCCCAGGAAGGTGCCTAGCAGCCACCAGGAACCTGCTGCTTACACCTATTCAGCCATGTCACACTGGTTATCACAAATGCCCCAAATACCACGCCTTTCTGAAGGCTGCCTGACATCTTACAGAATTAAAGCAGGGGAAGCCACTGATGTATAAAAATAAAGAAAGCCTAAAATAGCTTCTGCTGTGGTTGCTGAGGAATGACCCATGATGCCAAATGCCTGTGTCTTACTGTGGTGTTACACACTTCTAGCTTAACCACCACAACCCACATCATCCCTGCTATTAGTGTTGCTATAGCTGTATGTATTTCATATACTTTTGCTCCGGCACTTTTGCTTCAATTGACCTGCTATGATGATGCCATTTTCCCAAATCAAATTCTGCCATAGACAGTTACCTCACCCACACAGGCTTTCAGTGAAACAAGTGTGAAGCCATGCCACAGAAACAAGAGCAGAATAAGGTCAAGACCACCTTTACTGGAGAGAAATGGGCCACTCAAAACCCTGCTATTGAATGAAGAAAGAGAAAAGTCTCATCCAGTTCACTGCCAGAACTAAAATGACTCTTTCCTTGTTTGCAGCCAGATTAATGAAATAGCAAATACTGGTCCATGTAGTTTTCAAATGAAGGACTTACCTGACATCTCCCACAGATTGGGCCTAAGTGCCTGTAACTTTTGACAACACATCTCTATAATATTGTAAGGCTCTCTCCCATATGAGAGGGGCGGAACAGATATCATCCATGTTTGGAACTGCTCCTGCCCAGATGAGAGCAGTTAAAATGCATTGCCAGCTCCCAGCTAGTGGGACTTAAGCACAGGTAGTCCTCTCTCAAGCAAAGGAGCCCCTAGATGGCATTGTGAGACTCCTCTTTCACTCACCAACACTGAGCTGAGATGGGATATTTCCTGCCTTTTTGTTCCTTTTTATATAAAAAAATCCTCAAAACTGCCCAAAACAAAAACACCCCAAACAAACAAAAAGAAAAAAAAACCAAACCAAAACAAACCCCCAACCAAACAAAAAACCCCAGAACAACTACTACACAAACTTCAGTCCACGTTACTCAAGCTCACTTGCACGTTATGTATTTGATATCAAGATGGGAAACTCCATCTGATTCCTTCCCAGCTTGCTCCAGCTAGAAACATCTCTTCGTAGATTAAAAGACAAGCTAATATGTCTTCATTATAAAGTACACTTGGACTATTATCTGCTTTGTGCAACTGCAGTTCTGCCTCAGGTTGGTGCCATTATGGCATATTCAAATTGTCTTGCTTGGCCAAACAACATTTAGGACCACCACAGCTCCTTTCTTCCTAAAGCACTTTGCTTACACTCCTTAAGTGAGCTTCAGAAAAGATGCTGTAAGGTAGTCAAACGTCAGTCTTTCCACCATAAAATATTCAGGATAGAAATAGGACTGATATTCAGTTTATGTTGCCCTGAACTGCTCTCTTCTGCATACTATGGTTGAAGGCTTAAACAAACATGGGAGAAGAAAGCAAAAATTACTCCTTCTCCCCATTAAATATTAAAAAAAATTTCCTGCTGTTTTACTGGTAGAAATTGGTTAGGAATGGGGTAGCAGTAGGATATTAGGATATCATTGTCATGTACAGAGCTCACAAATGGTCACTCTCCTGCCTGAGACACTTTACCCTCTTTGCAGTGTGTACAAAAAGGCAGAACTGGGAAAAAAACAGGAGGAAAGGACAGTGATGTGAACCAAAGGAACATCAGAAGACTTGCCTAGGGTGGTAAAAGCAGGAACAAGATTATGGCCCTGGATCAGTGCCTTGCTAGCACCTCCAGACACTAAACCTCCAGGGTGAAAATCAAGGTTCACCAATGGTACCTTGCTCAAATGTGCCCACACATTCCTATGACGAGCAAAATTTCCACTGGGCAAGAACTGACATGAATCAGGGAAGAGTTGGTTTCTTGCTGGCCACAGAGCACCACAGGGATGAGGAGCAGTGCTGCAGCCTCCTGTTTTACCTCCCCTCATCTCTCCCTGCTGCCTTTTGAGTTCCCTCGCAGACATATATTTATTTCTGAGCCTTTCCTGACTCTTCCAGATTTGGTCAAATATGTTTCAAGTACCTAGAAATCTAGTAAGAGATAAGAAAGGGCAAAAAAATCAGTCATTTTTCTTCAGAAACTAGGTTAAAACCACTTCTTTACGCTCAATTGTATCACTTGTAAGTTCTTTCTCCCACAAGTACTGTCTTTGACTCCAGAAGTGACTGCTGGCATAAGAGAGAACACAGCTCAAAATCAAAATTTAGTGGCATGGTTCCCTAATCTGTCAATCAACTGATGGTGCAGCCCTGTGCACAAGACAGGACACAATTCTCTAGGTCAAGTTCCCTGGTTTTTAGCCACAGTACGCATTTGTTGGCATTCAGCCTGAGATTCTGCAAACTGGGAATAAAAAGCAATCCCCCTTCTTTCAATGAAGTGATTCATAGAAAAAAACTAATCCCAATAAGCTAAATGCTGCTGGAGCCCAAACTATTAAGAGCTGGTTGGTATTTTGGCAGAACAAGAGATCCAAGGAATAAACCTGGGTCAGTGGCAAGCCATTGAGGAAGATGCGAAGGGTCAGACTGGAAATGTGCCTACCTGTGCCCAGTGAGGAGGCCCCACAGTGGGAAGAGCCCCCAGGAAGAGGAGGATCTGTGTCTACTGAAGCACGTTGCTCCAAGGAGCCTAAGAAAGGTGCAGCACCTTTCTCCAGCTTCCAAAATGCCTCCTCCATGCTTGCAGCTGTGGACTGCATCATCTATCTCCATGCAAGACACCTTCCCTACCCACAAAACCACCTCATTTCCCCAGAGTGCACTTATCCAGCCACTGTCAGCCAGCATAGGGAACAGACAATGCAGCAGAGGAGGAGCAGCTGTAGGAAGTTCACCATCTGGGATGGGGACCCTGCTTAAGAGGAAGATTTTCCAAGTCTTCCTTGGATTTCCCCAAAAGTAGGAAATGCCTCAAAGTCCATAGAATAGAGAGCCTGTGTGAGCAACACCATGGCTGCTCCACCAAGCAGAAAATTGGGCAGCTCTCTGGAGACAGAGAGGCCATGGGCAACCATCCAGGAGGAGGCTGTGCCCTGCCACCCTTCAGCTTCCACTTGTCTCCATCAAGCTCTTGCCTCTTTAGCCTTCACTGACTCATTCACAGTGTATAACTGGTTCAGTGAGCAGGCACAGGGGAAGCACCAATAGTTTGGCAGTGCCCAGAGATGGGTGAGGCTCAATCTGGAAGGTGCTCTAGTGCCGTGTGACCTTGGCCATGTCTCTCAGACTCTCTCATTCTCAAGTTTCTTCTCCCTGAAACAGCAGCTCCTCTCTGCCTCCTGGTGCCTTAAACAGGTGAGCATTTTCTATTTGCCTTCAAAGCCCTCTGAGTGGCACTAAATGAATAAGTTCTATCAACAGTACTTTTTGGTGCTGTCCAGGAGCACTCTTCTTCCCCAGTCCACAAAAGAGCAAGTATCAGAAGTCCCTGTTATGGACCCCAGGCTGTCACTGAGACCATAGTTTCAGTATCAGAGCAAGTCTGGGGAAACCCCAGTGAGCTGCACTCATTAGCTGCACCAATGGTAGGGTAAAGAACAAACACCCACGCTGTGTGTGTAGCTGAAATATGAGGTTTACTATGCAGACGAAGCTTGCCTTGGATGTGACTACAAAATGCTCCTGTCTTATCTATTTGCAGCTTCCCTGTGACACCTTGTGGCAGCTGCAGCTGTGCTCCTGGGGGTACCACTGATACAGAGAACAGAGCCACACGCTATCACCAGCCTGCCAGGAGCACTTGTACAACAGCACCTTCAGAAGAAAACCCACTCCTTGGGCTCACAAAAGCCATCCTTTGGTTAAACAGTGAATTCAGCCTCACACCATTAACCCATCAGGCTGGGGATTTGCTTGCTTTTGTCAAACACACCCAGACAACTTTGCAGAATATTTGGAGAAGCTGCCCCAGGCCGAATGCTCACACTACAGCCAACAGCTTTGGATGAGATGCTGACTCCAGGGACTACTGACAGATGAGAAGGCAGCAGTCTTTATTCCCATCAGCATCTGTCCTAAGTGAATGTGCACTCTCATCATAAAGCCTGAAAGTTAAATCCAGGGTAGAACGTGCACAAAAAAAGCTGAACAGATAATCCTATCAGTCCACTTAAACAGGAATCTGAGTCAACAAATCTAATAAAATGGGGTCAGTGGACCACGCAGATGACAGAGGAGCCTCTCACTGCTGCATTATGTCCTGCAGTCCCTCGAGGTCACGCTGGCAGTTTTGATACAATAAACTGGCTCTCTGGGCACAGGATTTCACCACTAGATGTCAATGGTATTCTGAGCTTTTGAAAGGGAAGATACTGCTAAAAGAAGGTTAACTACAGAAAAGGGTTGTTCCAGCTGACACCAGTCAGCCCTAAGTCAACCAAACCCTCTGCTTGGTGAGGATGCTGATGTACTCTTTGCAGAGATGCCCCCAATAAGAATCCTGTCTGTCTTACAGTAACATGTGGCTCCAGTAGTTTTTTGTCCAGCTATTTCTGGGAAATGATAGCAACCTTCACCATACTACTATCTCTTGATGTCCTCTGAAAACCTTAACATTTAGCTGAAGTCTTTCCTCATTTGCATTTGTACAAAGCTGGACCACGTTCCCTGGAGTCACTCAAATTGCTCTGAGGAATCAGTCAAGTTTACAAAGTGCACAGAATTAAATTTGATTTACTAAACTACATTATGCTCTTCAGCAGAAACTCCAATTTAAAAGCAAAGTGAATTACCTCACTTAAAATTAAGTAAACCTCATCAACTAAGCAGTAAACAAGGGTCTAAATGAATTTCAGACACATGTGAGTTTTCTTCAGATTTGCATGTTATTTTCCCTTAACAGTGCTCCCCTGTTCTACCTCTGCTGTGCTGGACTTGTTCAGTTCTCCATCCTGTCTTATGCCTCTCTTCTAGTTCCTGCTGTCACATCATCACTTATTTGGACTTAAAAAGTGACCTTCAACCAACGATGTGCCCTGAAACTGGAGCACGTAGCTGTCACCTTGTGCCAAGTTCAGTGCTGGCAGCTGGTGTCAGCCACAACAAATTTCATCACTGCGAGTGTGACAGGGCACCCAACACCAAGCAGCCCTGCCTGGTCCTCTTCTGGCACAGCACCATGACAAGAGGGATTGGCCTTGTATGAAGGCCAGCATCAGTAGCAGATAAAGCAGTTCAGGGTTATTTGCTGCTTTAAAGTATTTCAAATTGGATAGAGAGACTATATTCTGTTTTGTAGTGTAGCCAAAGACTCAGTCTGACAGCAGACATTTGGGGATCCTGGGTTTTTAAAACCCAGTGGAAATCCACAGAAGTTCAACTTGACTTCACACAGTCTTTCTGAATGGGAAACAGACTTACGACAGCAGCTGGCCTCATTTGGATGGAAGTTTTTCCAAGCTGCTTGACACAACTTGAAGACTTCAAACTTTTGAGGGATTTATGGCCTAAGAATTGTCACCTGGAGCTGCTGAGCTGACTTTCTCAGCAGACACTTGAGTGTACCACAGTCACCCCCAGACAGCCACACTTGGTTGGGGGCAAGCCCACAGTGACCTCAGTAACAGCTTCATTGCTCATGGAGCAACAAAACCTCTGACTAGCGTTACAGAGAGCTCTCACAAACATTTGCCAGGAGCCTCCATAACTTACCAACGAGGCGCTTGATCTGGGGCTTGATCCTCACCATCCTTTGTCATTTCTAGGCCTGAAACATCCCTGTTTACATTTGCTAGTAAATTCCCCTCCAGCAAACCACAGCTCTTTGCTTTCAAGCCATCTGTCACAGCTGGCAGTACCTCTCTCAAGGGACACTTCACCACTTAGGTTAAATAGACGAGTTCTGCCAGTGCCATTTTTCCCTGCTAAGTAGCACTCCCATCTAACTCATTTCCTACAGAGGCAGCCCCACACTCAGCTGGGGCAATGGCAAGATTTTTCCTTTCCTTTATTTGTCTTTATAACCTTATCTGGGGCACTAGCAGTCACTCGGAACCAGCCCTTTCTCTGCTGCAGGCAGGAAAGGACTTGAATTGGTGTCAGCAACAGCAGGAGAACAGAACAAAAAGCTGCAAGTTTTAGAAGCCGTGACAACTTTCTGCAAGAAAATCTGTCTGAAAGACCAAGAAATTTATAGCTCATCTCCTTGCAGAAACCATCTTTTAAGACCTATCTACTCAAGGCAGGCTGCCCACCCCAGTGACTCTCCTTCAGTGTGGTTTAGTTCATCTCATTCTGCTTAAAGGCATCTTCATGTCTTGCTCATGTACTTCTATAAACTTACATAACTGAATCACATTTTCAGCTAAAAAGGGTGAAGTTTGGTTTTCTAATCAAATTTTATTTGTGTTGATTCAGTATTCATTAGCACCCCTAGGTCTACTCTGATTCCTTACTGCAGAGATGAAAGGTGAAACCTTAGGAATAGGAACTGTGGCACTAGGACTGTAAAGAGCACTAAAGGCAGCTCACAAAGACCTCTTAGGAATCAACCCTGCTTGCATGCAACCCCAGCACTGTCCACCTCTCCCTGCAAAGTAACAACTTCACCAGCCAAAAATCCAGGTGCAACCAATCAGACCCATGGAGAGAATGCAAAGGAAGAGCTTCCTTCTCATCTGCTGTATTTGGGTGACCTCCCAAATGGCTCTTCTCTTTCCTAACCCTAAAATGAGTTTTTCCCTGGGTTTTAGCTGCCTGGTTTCTCTAGGATGGTTGTGTTTTTCTTAATGGGGAGGACTGCTTTTACCCTGAGATTTCCCCCGGGGAAATCGGACCTGGAAAAAGTCAGCAGCACTGTTCAGAGTAAAGGAAGTTTTCCAAGGCTTTCAAGATCATGCTGAGAGGAAAGCTGTCTTTACAAACAATTCTATGGGTGAAGGTATGGGTATTCATGTCTTTGAAATGGGTCTTAATGTCTCTATTAACTTTGGGCAGCAGGTTTGTTGCAGAGCCCAGACAGCTTGGCTCCTGAAACAAGCAAGTGGGTCTGCACAAGCCCAAACTTCTGGACTTTGGGGTAAAATAGCAGGTTCAAAGGGGGAATATGTGGTAGGCAGTATGGGAAGCCTGCATCTTCCCAGTACCTCAGCCAATTGGGAAAGAAAGAGAGCAACCTGCGGCCAGGGGAGTTTGGGATAAAAGGAGGCTGCGCCCTCTGAAACCTCGAGAGAGAAAACCCCACGGGTGTGTGCTCCCGTGGACTCTCTCTCTTCATTCAAATAAAGTTCCAGGACTCCTCTATCTCCTTTTTGGACATAAACCTCTGGCATTTGTGGATTTTTCTGATAATGCCACGTCCCTCCCTGGCATAAGAAACAGATGAAAAAGCCATGCTGAAGTCCAGACAGTTCCCAAAATGCATGGATTTGCATCTCTGCAAATAACTGGTTGTACAAACCTCCTGGAGACACCACCAGCTGCAGCTGCTTACCACTGCAATGGGCAGTGAAAATTAAAATTATGCAGACTGTATCATTCTCATACTTTTAAAGGCTCTGAGGCAGATGCTGTTCAAGGGTATTTACAGGGGTCTTATGCAGTCAGCGAATATTCTGAGTTGGAAGGGACCCAGAAGGATCATCAAAGTTAAACTCTTGAATGAACAGCCCCTACTGGGATCAAACCCACAGCCTTTGAATTATTAGGACTATGCTCTAAACAACTGAGTTAGTCTCAGGGTCATCACCAGACCTTCCTCCAGACAAGAGGGAATGCAGGAGAATACCTCCCTCGTTTCAACAATTGTTTGTTTGGCCCACCTTTGCAGGCCTCCTCAGTTCTCCAGACTTTACCTACGCTGCTCAATTCTTGTAACTCTGATACAACTACAAGCATGTCACAGCATTATCACAGCATTTCACACCCTACACCCATGAGTGTAGAGTACCATCCCACAAGTCTCCAGTGTGAAATGGTGGACAGTGTAGGAGTGGAAGACTTACTTTCTTTGGGTTTTCCTGTGTAACTCAGTTGCCACCCCCAGGGTAGAAGGGAGCAGGACTCCACGGCAGATGCTCTGAGTGGCATGAAAGTCTGCTGGGACATGAAACACAGCAAATATTCAGGAGGTTTGGTTTTCAGGTTGAGCAGGCTTTTCCTCCTGAGAAGAGGAAATCACCTCTCTGTGGGGTAGAGCAGTTGTCCCCATGCAGGTCAGTGCTGCTCTGCACAGAGGGCTGTGCTGGCCCCCAGCAAACCACCCCCACCTGCTGCCTCTGGGCTCACACAGCTCCTGCAGGAATGGCTCATCACAGGCCCCTCTGATTACTTCAGTTACAATTCATAGAGTCCCTGGAGCAGCTTAAATTGCAGGCCTTTGCCGATCAAGCTCTTTTTAGTGGAGAGAGATAGAGGAACCCTTGTATGAGCAGTTTAGCAAGATGGTCTCAAGAGACAACATTCACAGCACAGCAGCCTCTTCTTGTGGCTCCCTAGCACAACTGGAGCTGTAAGGCAGCTGTCCTCAGCTCCACACCCTGCCATCTGCAAATCATCTGAAAGGTATCATCACTCTTCTTGTGAAAGTCTCCCAGCAAGGGCAATGGAGGGAAGGAGAGCCGTTGTGCAAAGTTAGCTGCTTGCATGTAGCCACGTGTGGCTTAGTAACTGCAACAGGTTTGGGGGTTCTCTCCCAGTCTTCTGGGCTACACTGTGGGGAGCAGTGACAGCCAGTGAAGGGACAGTGATAAACAGCTGAGACCATGAATTCTTCAGATTGTGCAACTGGATCTGGAAAAGTATGTCTGTCTGTCATGTATCTTTAAACATCATTACAGAGGAGTATCAACAATTCAGGCTTATTTTAAATATTAAGGTTAGAATCTACCCTGTCTGTATACTAACACTAGCACAAACACTTTTAAGGTCAGGCTTAAGACTACTTAAGGTGCAGGCACTCAGAGGATTAAGTACTGCCTATTTGTAAAGCTCTCTGAACAGACATCATGCTGTAAGTACCAAGAGCTGTATCTGTTTGAAATAGCCAGGTTTGGCTTGCTGGTTCCAGGGGTTTGCGAGTGGAAAGGAAGGAAGGACAGGGCAAGCCTCAGCTGCTTCACAGTGCATCCTGAGCTCTGCCTTCCTGCTGCAGACCAGCCCAGAGGAAGGAGAGGAAACAGCACCATCACGGATGACTGATGACAGGGGAAAGCATTTGCTGTCCTCAGTAAGAGGATCAAGTGCCAATAAGCAGACTCCAGAGGATATGAAGATAGATTTACTCCTCCCCTCTCCCGCAGGGACTTCTCATGGTGGCTCGAGGCCCCTCTTTGGCTGTGCTGTGATGACAGGGCACAGCTGAGGCCCCATTAACATCACTCCTGCTTTGAAGCATTGGTACCAGCAAGTCCCACTGACCAGAGACAGATGAGCAGCTCTGAAAGAGGTCAGGATCGTGAGCCTCTGTGTGAGTCTGCATCCATCTCATAAATGTAGTGAGGGTCTGTGGAACTGAATGACTGAAGTAAAATATTCCATATAGGAACAATAAGTGTGTGTGGTAGGCATAAAGGCACAGAGCCCAGATTTCATTAAGGTAGTTTTTATATTTTGAAAAGCAATATTAAAAAACACTGGAAAATGCAAGATAAACATAACAGTTGCTTCTACAAGTTTTAACCTTGTATTGCTTGGCCATTTTGACATATAAATTATTGCTTACTAGCTCTCATAAATACACGACACAGTAATATGTACAGAGGCAAACAAGCATGAAATATGCAAAGGAAAACATTGGCAACATTGATTCTGGTAAATCAGATTATTTCATACATACCAGGTCTCATGATGGTGGATAACTACTAGCTGTAGTCCCTGAGAAGTTAGGTAAATACCTTGATTTGGGGGTTTCTATTTTATTACTTTTAATGCAAGCTGACACCATTATGGCACTCAAGAGAGAACAGGCAGGTGTTCTTACCTCAGCTCATTGACTTCATCCCAGTGTTTAACAGTGTATAAGATGACAATAAATAGGCTATGCAAATAAATACTACTCTGCTAAAATGTTTAGTATTTACATCTTTCTTTGTAATTTTACAGCAGCACATGTCTTATTTCTGATAACGCCCTTTCTTTTGCCACTGCTATGCAAATAGAAATTTATTGCTATCCAAGATGATGCTGGAATCAAAAAGCTGTGCCAGAGAAACATCTAAATTTGTTGCCACAAAATCCCACATCAAAGAGGTATAAAGTGACACAGCTCTTTCCTTTGTTCTGTCTAATTACTCCTCCTATGTACTAAAAAAAAGAGTATGCAGAGTATTTAACCCCAGGTGTGATTGTGATAAACGGAATTTACAAGATTTATAGATTTTATACCACGTAACCTCACTGCACTATTGAAGGATGTAAAAAAATCACACGGTATCACCAGTGCTGGACCCTGGCAGAGGCTGTATAGTGTTGCCCTTCCCTAACACAGGGTTTACTTCTAGTTCTTCTCACAACCTCCACACCTTCAAACTGCTTGCCAGTCTACAGCAGAGCTCTGCAATACTTCACCTGTGGAATGAAGACTCTGAAGGGCCTTTTTTTAATTAGACATATTAGCTACAGGTTTGAGCTATTTACTTTTCCTTTATAGTAACAGTTCTGAGGCCCTATTTTCAACATTAAATTGATGCAGCCATGTTGGACCCTCACACCTGAAACTTAAATGCAAGTTATACATGTCACTATAAAAACTAGTCTGTAAAGCTGTGACCAGTTGTGTAATTAGTCACAGCACAGATAACAAGGTTAATGCTTGGCTCTGTGCCTTCAGACTGATTTTATGACAGCTGCAAGGGGTAGACAACACCTGATTTAGTGTGAAATTACAGTGGTGTAGAAAGCCAACACCTCAGCTGGCTCAAAGCCTATTGGTATGAGTTAACTCATCCCTTTACTTCATTTTGAGTTGTATTGAGGAGTATTCCACGTAGTTCTATCAGGCTTTCAAATCAAAGCCTCAGCACAGAGTCATCTTTCTTCTTTTTTTTTCTTCCCTTCTTTCATTTCCTTGTCTTTTATTCTTCTCCAACAGAGCTGCTGCTTCATCCATGGTAGCTACCAAAACTATCACAGAGCCAAATGCAGTGAAATGACAAACAGCTCCACTTTCTCACCCTGAATACCTTTGAATGCTCCCTCTCCCACAGATTTCCAGAACAACTTTGTGGACTAGAGTGTTACACCACACAAGCTGAAGCATGCAGGCTGGTCTACATACAGGCTCCTAAGAATAATGCCACAGTAAAAAAAAAAAATTCACAAGAGGGAGCTCAAAACCCAGGAAACCATCCAGGTAATGCGGCTAGGGTGGGAATTCCAAGTGCTGTAGCCCTAGGAAGAACTGCAAAAACACAAGCAACAAATTGTATCTGGGTTTTGTTCTTACACTGCAAAAAGGAGCCCACCACAGCTAGTATCTTCATTTGAACAGTTTTGGTCTTTTTGCACAAAAGAGTTATTTACAATATGTGCAGTCACATCTACAGAAGAACATAGGAAATTTTTACTCCATGGCCAGCAAGAGTTTATTTTTTTTTTCTTTTTACTGGGTAAAAAGAAGCTTTTTTTTCTTAAAAAAAAAAAAAATCATATAGTATTTGATAATAACAAAGTACAAGCAAATACATTTCTGAAACATCTGTTTCCTTTACAATAGATCTATACAATATTTCACAGATGGGAAAACTGAATGCATTCTACAGATTCCCCCACAGACTACTTGTTAAAGCTGCTTTTTTAAAAATCCCTTTAAACCAGAGATTACACAATGATGAAGAGCATGCTACTTCAGTATTCCCACATTTTAGTAAAAGAGCATTTTCTTGGAGGTCTTCCTTATGTGGAAAACATACAACAGAGATGGGCAAGCAATGCAATGCTCTGCAAAGAGACCGTCACCGTGAGTCAGTGCACAAACACGTGCCAGAGAGCACCCTGCACATCGCCTGTGGCACTCACTAGATCATTTCAGGGCAACTTCCTAGCACTGGAAACCAGGTGATGGTGGTGCTTGAGATGTAGGTCAGCTGTAGACAAGACTTTAGAAATGCTGCGTCAGTACAGGCCCAGATGCAGTACTTTTAGCTACATGAGAATTGTCTAGGGAAGGGCTGTGAAAGGGACAAAAGCAGTAAAGGGATCCTGATGCTGAGAGCCTGGTGTGTATGCAGGTAATTACACTGCTACCCTGTAAGGTGCACCCTTCTGTTCTTTAAAAACTAGAAGCATGTGCAAGTTAGGTGAGTTTTACTTGGTGAAATGGTACTTCCAGTGGGGGGAATTAGAAATGTAGATGGATCTAGGCATTTGCCTCTGAATAGATACCAAGGAGGCTGTAATCCAAGAAGAAAACAAAGCTCCTGCTATAATAATTTATAACACATTAACTGCAGGAGCCAGTGCTAAATCTGAGATAACTGAAAAGGAAGAAAATAACATGTTTTCAGTATACAAACAATTGTGTCCATAAATTGCAACAGAAGTGGATTGGCTCTTACAGCATGTTTTATAAAGTATAAAGGAGCCATAACAGAGTGAACTGTTTACTGCTGACCTCCACATCACAACACACTCTTGAGTTTCATCTGGTTGCGCTGCCTTGTTATATTCCCGTTCTAGGTTGCTCACACATCTCAAATATGATGTTCCAGTGGGCTCACGGGAGCTGCACAGATTGCACATTATTTTTGGCAACAATACTTTGGCAGCCTTGAATTAGTGAGGTACATACTGTGATGAACTGGGAATCAACTCCCTTGCGGCGGCATGTTGCTTGCTGAAATGTTTTGCTGCTGTGACATGATGATTCCTTCCTTTCTAATACTGGCAGAATCTGCATTGAAAGCTACACTGGACCAAACAATATTTTCACAGAAACCAAGCTCCTAAGCTCAAAGGAAACTGCTCTGCTCCCTCAGGTCCCAGTGACCAGCGGGAATGGCACTAAGCTTGCCCTGCAACTCTGTGAGCAGCTCCTTTGCTGGCTCTTGCCTGATTTTCCTGCGCACGTTGTGTGAGCTACTGATAAAACTCAGTAAACTGTTCTCATATAGGGAAGCAACATGCTTGGCATAAACATTCACTTAATTCAAAGTGCTGCAGTTACAAGGTTACATGAAGCTGTGTACGCTCACACTCGCGGCTCTATCCTGTGAGAGAGCTCAAACAGAGCTTGCTGGTTGTCGATGACATGCAGGTGGTGGACGTATGGCTTCAGCTCATGATGCTCTTTCGAAGGAACTTCATTGCCTGCAAGACAGGAGAAAGAGGATGGATCAGAAAGCTGTGCCTTGCCTGCTTCTCTGTCCTGTGTCACAAAGTCACTGCTGTGCCACCTGTCAGGTGCTAGACAGCCACAGGCAAGACAGCCAGTAATCCAAAGGACTTGCTGCCTAAGTGCAATGCATGAGGTAACAGCTAGATAGAGAAAAGGGGAGAAGAAAAAAAGAAATAGTCAATTCTGGGCAGCCAGCATGCATAAAGGATGGGGACATGAGGACGGCAAGAAGCTGACTCTTCCCAAGAGGAAGATTTACTTCTGCTGGCAGTACAGGCAGTCCATCCCCTCTAAGGGTGGTTCAAGGTTTCCTTTGTGCTGCTCTGGCAGCACAATGGGACCTTGAGCAGGGGTGGGCAACCCAGCCTACAACTTTTTAAAAATTTTAACACAAGTCCACAAGACAGCAGGTCCTGGATGATTTTCTTCAGAGCCGGTGAAAGGTGACAGCACAGCAGATGGATACGAAAGCTCTTCAAAGCTGCTCTGACAGGCCCCTGCGTTTTGATCTGTTATGCTTTTGATTTCTGATCTAGTAACAGAGACAGGAGTCATGCTGTCATTTCATGGGAGTTTACGCAGCAAGAGGAATTAGCTGTGTAACAGGCAAACTGAAGGGTGGCCTGAATAGCAGTTGTTCTCTGTAACAAGCTTTATGCTCAAAATGGGCTTGTGGGAACTCGCTGCCTGTGAAACCCTCCAGCATGGCTGGTACTAGCAGAAATTGAAAAAAAAAAGCCGAGCCCAAGATCCATCAAGACAGAGAAAGCAACATTGCTGACTGCTGGCAAACAAGCAAAGGTTGGAAAGCTCGATTCGTGTCCATGTCCTCAAGGAATTTTTAATAACATTACCATAAATTGAAAAAGAAAACCCTTCAAAATTCCCTGAACCAATCAGCTTAACTCACACACTTCTTCCCTCTCCTTTGTTTCATTATCATCCTTTTCGCCACACTCCCCAGCTATACAAGAAAGTTTCCAGTAATCAGCAATCCCAGTTGTTCCTGAGGACTGCTGCATGATGCTGTGTGTGTAACATGGATGTGAATGCAGCCAGTTCTGCACGTGGCTGCTAATGGGGCTCCTGGGCAGCTGCTTTAAAGAGCTCTTGCAGAGCAGCCATCTAACTTGAGCAATGTTGGAGAGAACAGGATAATGTGGTAAATTTGTGTCAGGATACAGAGTTGACCTTTTTGTTCTGAGGGAAGAGGATCCCAGCAGCTGTGCTGAACATACTGAAAAACATTTGTATTTCTCATTAACACCTCAAATGACAAAAGCCTGAATTATGTTATTTTCTCAGGCAGCTTTTCCTCGCTTTGGAAATGCTATTATTTGTTTTCAGGATTTAGGATATAAATGTTATTTCCATTAAAAAGGCATTTTGGTCTTACTTGGAACCTAACCAATTTCTAATCCAGAAACACTTTGGCCTGCAAGCTTAATACACATGATACAGTTCATAAACAATAATAATATTCCTTGCTTAGTTTTGTTTGAATTCCTTCCTACAGTGAGATGCCTGCTGCTCTTAGGCCAATCTGGGAATTGATGCAGTAGAAAGATTCACATTCCTGAGAGCAAAATAAGCCCACTAGAAAAGGAAACTGTCCATAAAGTCTCAATAAATATTCAGTGAATTCATTTCATGCCTAAACGAATTTTAGGGAAAAAAAAGTGCCTACAGGGATGTCTGTATAAGCTGCTTTTTAAATGCCAGCTTCACAATAAATCAAGTCTGTGGTAAAATAAAATAACAATTGCCTACTTCAAACTACCGGATTATATGATAAATCTCAGGTATTAACCTTGGATTTATGCTGCAAGATTTACAAAATCACTTGGAAAAATAAAAAGGCAAAAACGAGATGAAAGATGTGGACGGAAGGTGCAAAAAACCCTCATCTCACTGAAAGGAACCAGTGGTACCTTTCATAATGCCAAATAGGAGACATTTTAACTTACAGAGGCATGGTTTGGATTAATCAATATTTCCTTCATTATCTGAATTTAAAAAAGGCACATCTTGCTCCTTCCCCCCTTCTTCCTCTCTTACATACATTTACATACATTTTTATATATATATATGACTTACTCAAGAACCGTAATACTGAGCAGCCTTTGTTTAAAAGTA
Source organism: Pachycephala philippinensis (assembly GCA_013397055.1). Taxonomy (NCBI): domain Eukaryota; kingdom Metazoa; phylum Chordata; class Aves; order Passeriformes; genus Pachycephala; species Pachycephala philippinensis. The sequence goes on from VWZT01013267.1 coordinate 244,242, forward strand.
ATACTGTATATACATGTGGTAATTCTATAGAACAAATGTTTAACAAAACTCTTAAAAGTACCTGTTATTCTCCAAGGTACCTGTATTTATAATTAAAATTACGATTATTATTCTTTTTGTTGGAGTCAATGCTGACAGCTGCTGAAAAGTCAGTGGAAAAAAGATATTATTCAACTCTATTTTCCCCAAGGCTGCAGCACAGTTCTGAACTTCTCTTTGAAAAAGAGGTTTTAGTGGCCTCAATAAATGACATGTTTAGTGGGTTTGGCTTAAAAACTAACCGCTTCCTAAAGTAGTTCTTGTGTCCCCTTCCTGTATTTAACATCTCTGCAGAGAATAAGAACACTGAGGAGGAGAAAAACAAGGTTTCTCCTCTGTAAGCAGCAGAACAAAGACAGCTGAAGTTTTCTGGCATGGTCCCTTAGGGTTGGATTCTCTGGTGGCTAATAAGGCGGAAACAACAAAAAAAAATTAAATAAAGCAAACAAAAAAAGTCCTCTGTGCAGCTGAGGCACTCGCGATCATCGCCTTTAGCAGAGATCCTCCAGTGTCTAAAGCAGGCACAGCTATATTTGCAGCTTCCCCTAGAAGAGGAAACAACCCCCTCATTTCTTCCCACTCAACCACTTTCATGAAACCCACAGGATCTTCATCCCTTCAAGACTTCTACAGTTTCGTGAGATGTCCTTAAGAACCCCAAATAAGCAAACAATGGCTCTTGGTGAAGAGCTGAGTGAAAAGCTGTGGGGATGAGAACCATCTTTCAGCTGCTGGAAGCCAAGGCAGCCGTGAATTCCTTACCAAAACACTCAGACTGGCAGGAGACTGAGCTAACTCGGTTATAGCTGGGAAAGGCAGAACAGCAGCATGTACCAGAGGCCTCCATTACTAAGTGCAGCTGGCACAGATCTTACATAGGGTTTTGAAGAAATGGCAATTTTTGCAGGAAAGTAATTTATTAAAATTTGGAAGCTGTTCCTAGAACCATTTTGTAAACCAAAGCTTCCTCCAACTGTGGTTTCTGCTAAGCTGACCTTTCAACAATGATGCCCTCTCTTGCCCATTGGTTAAATAATTTTTGACTACATTCTGCTGCTGTAGTAAACCTGAGCAACTGGAAAGGAAACAAGGAAAAAAATCCAAACCAAAAACCTAATAAACCCTCAAGGATGTACAAAGGCAAAATAAGTCAGAAATTTTGTCTACTCACCAAACTGGTTATTTCTGCAATGTCTCAATGACCGAACGGTATCTGCAATCATGTGCTGCAAAGACAAAATAAAAAACATCAGTGCAAAGACCTGAGACAGATTCTGTCATTAGAAAAGCCTGAAAAATCTCCTTGCCCTACACTGTACAGCAAAAAGCAACTGTGCTAAGGCACAAGATGAAGACAGCAGGAGAAACTTTGCTCTTTATCTTAGTGATACCATTTGATGAAACAGGGTTAGTCTAGGTGTCTTATTGATATCACACAGATTAAATGAGAACAACTCCCTAGGAACCCAATGGAAAGTGGTAACGAAAAATAACCAAACAATTGCTCATTTTTGTTCCAGTGACTTTTATTAAACTGAAAGCCTACAGCAAGGAAGTCCTGTGGACTGGGTGAGTGCTTTGGAGTTCAACCCCAGCTTTAGAGCATTATCTAAGGCATTGTGTAGTCTGCAGCCTCTCCTTCTGTCTCCACATGTTGTATAATTGGACTGTAAGCCTCTTTGTGACACAGACTACACCCCTTAGTGCACACTTGTGTAATGCCTACCACACTCAGGCACCAGGATCAGCCAGGCAGTTCTCTGCAGCCTAAGCAGGATAAAAAAAAAGGAGCCCATAATCTAAATGCTGCAGAGCAAGCACCCTGACATCTCCACAGGTATGTACCAAGTAAAACTCTCCTGTAGGTATGCTATTTTAACAAAAGCTGGTGCTTACAGGGATATTGGATGTTCACTTATATCAAGCAGAGGAAACAAAAGGTTTAAATTCGTTTTCTCATTCAGGCTCAGGTCATCCATTTACAAAAATTGGGATTATTCCCTACAAATCTGTAGAGGGAATTTATTTTCACTAGATACTACTCACGCAGTTCTTAGGCCATTACTTTTTTAAAATTTGACTTTTTCTGAGGCAATTCCTCACCAAAGCTAGTAAGTAACAGAAGCAAATTGCAGTTAGCAGGAATGATGTCACAGCTCAAGCAAACAGCTGATGCTCATTTCACATCTCCCTCAAAAATTATCAGAGGTGGAAAGTATTAACTGTCTTGAGCAGAGTATGTTTAAGACCAGGATGATGCAGAAAAGCTCATCTCTCAATATCCTGGGAGTGGCTTACAAGGCTCCTCCACAGAAAAGCTTATCACAAGAGCATGTTTAATGGAAACTTCATATTTCTTTCATCAGTAAATCAAAATAATTTTTCTTGTTACCCGCTGTGCTTCATTTGCCATGAAATTACACCATCTCTTGTGCTGATGTCCTTGCACTGATTATAATGAAGTTCTAATGAGATGATCTACATTTCACGATCAATAATGTGAGTACTGGCAGTACTACAACTTCCATCAGTGCTGCTACTGTGATGTTTTCCAGCCAACACCCTTTGCATTTGGATTTTAGAAGTCAGAGAGACCCAACTGTTGCACACACTGTAACTCTTTGCTGTCTCTCCTTTGCAGTCAGTCACTGTGAGGGTCCATCCCAAGACTGGCTTCCGGAGGTGAAGCTCTGGTACGGGAAGAACCTCTGTGTAACATTTAAAGCAGAATCCCAAATCCTCTTGCTTTAGTATCCTAATTAGGCATTTCTCTCTGGTTACAACTCTCTGGGATCCAAAAGTAATGCAGAAAGTCAGCCAATGTATCTGCAAAGCAAATTCTATCTCCTGACTGGTTAAACAGGTGCTTGCATACTCATTAGTGTGATGAGTAACACACATTTCTTGTGGCTTTTCAGCCTACCAGCTACCCAGGACCATTAGCATTCTTTTCACTGAGGACAGCAAAGCCTCAGGCTTGGGGTTGCACAGATATTAGGGAGCGGGGCTTGAGAACCCACAGCTGCACGTACACAGTCCTTACAGCTGAAGGCCCCAGGTAAGCAGGTGTTATTGAAAACGGTAATGGCCACTGACCTGTAATAGAGTTTGCTGGAGTGTGGCTAAGACATGTCATTGCTAAGACATAGCTAGTGGCTGGAGAGAAAAACCTAAAGAAGCCACATTTCAATGAAGCAGCTCAGAAAATACCATGGAAATACCTTGAGGTGTGACCGTGTAAGACTGTATCTTCATTTATTCCTTCAGATTTAGTTGAAGAAGTAGGTATGGTATTAAATATTGATCTAACACTATTATAGACTAGACTTTACCCAAAATGCAGTTAAATAAACCACTGCAACCCCTTCACCTTTGTTAAAGCTAGGTAACATTCCTGAGACAAAAGATCACTTCTTTTTCTTCTCTTCGCAAATTTCCTTCTTTACATTTTGAATTAACTTTGTATCCACTGCAATCATGTCATGTCAAATCAAATTCAGTCATGGTAGGATTGCTGAGGTCTAAGAATATAAAAGAAGCAGGGATTGTAGGGAGAAAGAAGATCTTTTATTAAACCAACTAATACAGTTGGAAAAAATAATGGTTCAGACTGACAAGTCCTCCTTCAGGTGAGATGTTTAATGCAGAAATGAAATATTTCAAAATACCAATCCAAACGGAGACACAAGAAACCATCTTCGCTTTGAAATTCATAAGTGGAAATTCTACTCATTTATGACAGCAAGTAAGTTCCTTCCCCAAAGCAGTAATCTGCTATGGTAGAATAATTCTTTTCTTCTTTTTCTGCAACAGCAAATTTGCAGGTGAGGTTCAGTGGCTTGATCCAAATCGAGCAGGAGTCAATGTCAATCCTAATTTTTCTCAGCAAAGTCCAGGAAGTGCTCAGCACTTCGGTGTTCAGTACAGAACACCAACGAGGACATTGTTCTTTGGGACAAAGCCCTTATAATTAGAAAAGAAACATGAACTGATGTATACATGATCACATGTGATGCATCGTGTTAGTTCATGGCCATTGACTAAATCCCTTAACGTCCAACTGAGCCAGTGTAACGCCAGCGTGCAGCCTGAGTTTCCACTACACTGGTATTTAAATCTCTCCTAAGCCCCCACTTCCTAAGCTTGCACTATTGCCTGCACTCGTATGTACAGGGCTGCATGAGACAGCATGTTTCTGAGAGCGTGATCTGAATGATAATTCGGAGGAAGTGTCAATCTGAACAACCCTCACCCCACAGCCATCACCTCAGCCTCTCCCCCCCTGCCATTTAAAATGCCCATTATCCATTTGAATGGAAAAGGTGAGATCCTGGCTCACTGAAGTCAATTAGCAAAGCTCCCACTGCCTCCGGAGACACAATGGGGACAGAAAGGAAAGGGATTCTCACCCGGGAAGCCCAGCATACATTAAACATATACATGATTACACAACAAACACACAAATGAACACAGCCTGCTAAGACTGGACAAGAATTAGGTCCTACATATTCACTAAATAAATATATGGGCCAGTGGGGGGATTTTAGTAACAATTATGGTGCATCAAGGGCTAGTTTAATTTACATGTTAATTGGATGTACTTCCAAGAGGCAATGAAGAAGAACATGCTAATGAGTTTTATGCAAACACCTAAAGGTCAAACAGTTAATGGACTTGGGACAAGGAAACCTTTCATTAAATGCAAATCAGTATTCTTGTAAACTCTGCAACAAGAAAAGGTACAGAAATCAAATAGAAAACACGAAAAAAAGGAGCTCAGGTTCAAAAGTCAGAGTCTACATCTGCTTGCAAGTTGAAAGACAAGATACATTATGATAGAATGTGAAAATAAGTTCAGCATCTGGTTCATGAACAACTCCATGGTTGTGCGTTCATTCCCAAACAAGTGTAAACATGTGGAGAAAATAGTTGGGCACAGTTCACCAACCACAGCCATCTGGACGAACATTGCCATGGCACACCTGGAGCAATTGCAAAGAACATTTTGGTTTCTTGGTCAAATACTACAGGCCAACAAAAAAAAAAATCCAGGGTTCTCTACTCTACCACTATTCAGATATATAGACTTTGGCTTTCAGTGCCATAGATTCACAGAATAAACCAAGTCGGAAGGAATCCACAAGGATCATCGAGTCCAACTCCCGACCCTGCACAGCACCATCCCCAAGAGTCACACCATGTGCCTGAGAGCATTGTCCAAACACTTCTTGAACTCTGTCAGGTTGGTGCTGTGAACACTTCCCGGGGGAGCCTGTTCCAGTGCCCAACCACCCTCTGGGTGAAGAACCTTTTCCTGATATCAAACCTAAACCTCCCCTGACACAACTTCAGGCCATTCCCTCGGATCCTGTCACTGGTCACCACAGAGCAGAGATCAGTGCCTGTCCCTCATCTTCACCTCAAGAGCAAGTTGTAACTGCAATGAGATCTCCTCCAGGTTGAACACACCAAGTGACCTCATGAAAATGTTATCAAAAAAAATCCCAAAACCAAACCAAACCAACCAACCAACCAACCAACCAAAAAACAACAACAAAAACCAAACGACCAAAAACCAATGCAAATTAGGCAACTCAAACCTCTCTCAGTAATATCACACCAGAGTAGATGTCATCTGACAGCTACAGTGAATGTGGCCAAAAATATGTCATCAAGTGCCCTTATGCATAAAAGCTACAATAGTGATATTTACAATCAGTTTAATTCATATTTTAGGCATTATTTTCGTTCTTATTTAACCTAGATCAAAAAGTTTCACTTTCATTTAAGATCCCTAAAATTACAATACCACGGGCAGGTGATAAACTAGAGGAATCTTTCCTTAAGTGATAAACTAGAGAAGCCTCGAGGGGGGGAAAAAAACAAAGAAATGTAATTCAGAGAAAGCTGAAGCAGGAAAACTTAAGTCATAAGAAACAGCCCACGAGGTGGTGCAAAAGAATTTATCTCACTGGATACAAATGAAGAGTGGACTGTGTGGCAGTGATGATGGCCATTACTGGTTTAGCCATTTTACACAGAAGTAGAGGAGGAAGGAATGAGAAGAGGGAGGAGCCGAGGAAAAGGGCAGGAAAGAGAGACTTGGCTGTTTTATCCTGCTTGCTCTTTTTTACCCCCATTTATTTCTTCCTGGTTCAGCCAGAAGAAAACCTTTCAGTCTTACAAGATAAGGAAGGCAAAGGGAAGAAGAGAACATAAATGTTTTGAAAAACAGGAGGGACAAAATTAGCTTACCAGCTTTTCAAAATTAACAAGGTTATCCAGAAACGTTTTATTTCCTTCATGGATGAATGTTACATCTGGAAAGAAAAAAAGAAGAAAAACAATTACTATTCACAACTTCGCCTTTTAATGCAAATAAATAAAATTACTAAACAGCAACCAAAAAAAAAAAAAAAAAAAAAGAAAATATTCCCATAAAGATTTAACAAAAACCCTTGNAGTATCCCATTAAGGATTGACACAATACCTTGTAACAGTGAAACAAAAGCCTGGCCTAATGATGACATGCAGAGATTATTAGAATATAACAATATTTACAGATTGTTAAGAAGAGTATTTTCAAGGGGGAGCAAGGATTTCTTATTAAATCTGGTCTGTGCTACTTCTGGGATGCAGAATATATAGAGGATGGCTGGAAGTAGGGGAGATCATCCAGAGGGATGGCCCTGCGTGTCACATCTGCTCTCCGCACCCTGCAGCACCAATCCAGACGTTCCGCCCATGGCTGTGCCCAGGCTGGGACAGGTCTGTCCCTGAGCCCAGAGCTCCACAGGGGCAGAGCCACCAGATGCTGGAGCTGGCTCTGACAACCCTTCACCTCCCTCTGTACGACACAATGACTCTGAAGTCCTCCCAAAGACGTGGGCTACAGCAGTGGACAGCCAGAGAGGTTAAACACAAGACACCAAAGTGAAGTACAAAGCCTTGAAATAAGCATCATGGCTAGGGAAAAACACTTCCATGTAGTGTTGTTGGAGGGAGTTTGCAAAGGCAACAAAAAGGTCAGAGGAAAAGGAAAAGGTCTATATTTGGCTCCAGGAAGAGAACTGAACACAGTGTAATGAACTGGAGGGAGGGAATATCAGGCAAAATAAATGTTGCAAAGTTAAGATTACAATTAAAACAGTAGCTCAAGGCCATTTTCTCTGGGGTTCTTTTTGCGTATTGGGTCAGAAGTGAGACCTATCTTGGACATGAAGTACCAAGAATATGAATAGATTCCCTGTGGGAGTGGAAGCTCTGACTTCAATAGTGCACCCTCCAGGTTACTGAAAATACTGGCAGGAGCACCACAACCACACCCCCATCAGCTCTCTCCTGGATATGAGGGTACCCAGGAGATCCATGAGGAGAAAACGCTGATGGAATGAGATGGCACTCCAATACCTTTACTCCTTGAAACTCACAGTTGCTGTGTATGCCAGCAGGAGAATGGCACAGAGTAAACGGGACAAGCCTCCCTCTCAGCAGAGATGCTAGCCTCCAGCCCAGCAGTCTAACTGTGCACCTCAGCATTTCTCCTGTGCTCACCTCTAGGACTCCCTCTGATACTCACATGGACCCCATGGTTTTGGGGGATTTTAGGACTGGAAACCTGCAGAGATGCTTTGTCACACACACCCCCCACCCCCATCTGCCTCCATCTTCACCCTCCCTTAAAACAGCCAACCTGATTTATTTCCTTGGGTTTCAAAGGCTCACTCTGTGCCTGAGGGGCATCTTGTAATTACCTGGAATTGAAATGCTAAACGGCTTCAAATGCTGGAGGAAACCCGGGGCTGGGACTCTCATGGGGGTGATGGAGAGCTCCTGTGACCCTAGGGTGGCTGGGCTGGGGCAAGCAGGACGCCAGCCTGGACATGCAGAAAGCACAGCAAATGCTGTCGATCCCTCCAGCACCTCTCCTAACCCTGGGATGCATCCTAAAAACCAGAGGGAAAGGAGGGAGCAGGACCCTCTACACCTCCTCTGCTGGGCTGCTTTGGGGCACCCAGGGAAAGGGACACAGAAAGGACACGACTTCAGCACACAGGCAGTACTTGTGTCTATATCAATGCAGTTAAAAACTGTCCATCACCTCTAATGAAAAACCTATACTGGAAGCAGAAATTTCCACACAGCTTTTGAAGTCATTGACAGCAATGTGTATATCTCTGAGGGCAGAAGGAACAGAAATTTGCTTTGCAGCCAACAACTAAGAGTCTAGATAAATTCAGTGGAGCAGAAAATTGCATCTGAACTAGGTTATAAGGGTATATCACAGTATTTTATTACACATTTGAAAAATCTGCCTGATTTTCAAAAGCTGTGCCTGTGTGCTGAGAGCTCTGCATTTAAATTTAATTAACTTTTAAAAGGACACTCTGAAGTTATTTTTCATAATTTAAGAATTTTCAGGTTTTTAATTGAAACTACTTTTGTTCCTATTGTGATGAAATACAGCAATTTGCTGAGTTATTAATGATTTCTATGCTACCCATGCCTGTTTTACTGGTCTTGGAAATGACCCTAATACAAATATGCCTGATATGGAATAAATTCCTTTGCACTGTGAAATACTGTCGGAATTACCAACCTTGGCAACATCTCTTTATGGACCACTGTACTGAAGGACATTACTGCATTAATTTCAAAGTCGTCTTGCTATCTCCAATACAAGTTAAAGACACAAATGCTGTCTAGGTGCGTGTTCTTACACACCACATTGTAGTGCTGTGCAATCATTGCTAAAAGTGACTTATGTTTGCTGCCTTTGTTTGCAGGCAAGACATGCTCCAGAACACTTCAAAAATATTGATTTTGAAGCCTTGATAATTGTATCCATCTGAATTAATGCAAACTCCTTTGATGTGTACGAGGAGGGGAAGTGTCTGTGGGCTCCCAAACTGTCACCGACTGAGCTGGAGAACTGCCTTCAAACATTTCACAGCAGCAGCAGCAGGTTGGAATAAACAGCCTAAAGAGAACACTTTCAGAATACAGGAATAAACAAATGAATTTGCCATGTTCAAAGACTAGGCAATTAATAATTAATGACTCCAAGACAATGCAATATTTGAAATACTTGCCACTTATTTAGCTGCCCAGCTCACTGCATTAGCAAGTAGTTGTACTTCAAGAGATTTTTTAAAAAATTCTTTTAGATAGTAAGATTTTATCTCTTTCAGACCTATGAGACCTGCAAATCCCCTCCTCTCAGGACAGACAGACAGGGCAGGTTCTGCTTTCAGGGTGGCACCAGGGAGGTTCATCCTAGCAAAGCAGGGAGGCATCTCCCAACAGGCATCTCAGAGCAGCAGTATGACCATGGCCACTGGTTCAGGGGCTTGCAGGGTCACACTTCTCCACTGAAGAGGATGTGGCCATAGCAAAAGCACACAGCTCTATCCACACCTGACAGGACAGTATGAAGTTTTAAGACCTGTGTGAAAACTGGCATCTTCTCCGTCTTAAAAGAAGTTGTTTATTATCCAGACCAAGTGCTGTCTTGTAGATACCACTATATCTGTCATATACTCATCTTAAGAGCACCTGAAGAAAAAATCACCTTACACTTTTTTTAATTAACAACAGTGAAGAGCAGCCAAGCTTTAACATTACCTTTCAGAAGTAAGGGCATGAAGGGGATTTTCGGAGATTTCATTTTCTTGAATGCATCTCTGTAAGCTTTGTGATTCAGAGAAGGATCCTACAAAACCATTTGAGTAATAGACAGAAAAATCAATAGGCTATAAAAAGAGCAATTCTAAATCCATTACAGGCTTATGATCTGAACATGATTTAGATATAAAAGGTTTCTTTGGGATACAAGGTAGCTAAAGGTTTTCTAAGCTAGCTGACATGCTAAACTGAACAGGAAACATAAACAGTGAAAGGAACAAAAGCAATTATGTTCCTCTAGATGAAGCAGTGCTAAATTGAGAGGAAGCTGCAGAATAGATTCACTTGGACTGCTCTGTAATTTCCCCACAAATTTCTATTAGCAAAATCTCTTACTATATAGCATAAAATATATCCCAGAATGTATTGCTAATTAATTTCTTCTTAAAAAAACCAAAACCAACATCACCAAACAGCAACAAAAAAATCCCAACAAAAACTGCTTTAAGATCCATGGAGCACACTGGAGACTTTCAAAGAAAATAAGGTAGTATGTTTCAGTGGCATTCTGTAGGCAATTCAAAAAGTCATCTCAATTTCCAGTGTAAACAAACATTTTTGTACACCAGCTCACACAGAACCTTTAAAACACATTCATTTATAAAGAACTCCAAGTACAGAAGCGTGACAGCCGGTAAAGGCTGGATCTCCTGCTCCCCATGCCAGGCAGTGATCTTACCATGCACCCACTTCCATGACAGCCAGAGGAAACATTTGTTTATTCTGCTTTGATAATGCTGACAAAGACCCTCAAGCTTCGGATTTTGACATTTGTTTTTTAAAGCTTGAGCTGGTCTCTTTTCCTCCTGATCTGCAGCACATTGCTTCAGATAAAGGCTGATTAGCTACCAGAGCAAAAGAACAGCTCCCAGATTGATGCTGGTGAACCGATACTACATTTGCCTCTCTCTGCCCTTCCTCCCTCTGTCAGGAACACAGCCCCTTTCCTTTTCATGTTTGCAGACCACCTTGGAGCTCTGGAGAGCCAGACAGCCTTCAGCAAATCATGGATCTGACATGACAAGTCCAGCTCCAGGCAATAACAGGCAGAATCCAAATAAATTAGGAAGAAGGAAGGCAGGTAAAGCAAGCAATGTTCTTCTGCTGTCAACACCATACTTACCGTCAAACTTTCAAGTTCAGTGAAAAGTTTCTTGAACTTCCCAGGAATTTTCTGAAGTGTGGAAAACAGAGAGGAAAAGAAAAAAAAAAAAAAAGAGAGAATTTGATTTAGGCAGGAAAATGCTGAGGCATTTTTTTCCACAAGACTGCTCTGGGTGAAGTGCCTGCTGAAAGCACCAACACGCAGTTAACCTCTGCTCCTCAGCTCCCAGAGCCCTAATTACAGACCGTGTTCAGTGCAACACCAGCCAGGCACTGGGCCCTGCAGCCTCATCTCAGGGACCTGCATCCTTCTTTTATGGAAACTGCTGGTTAGCAGCTGGTTTTATTTTCTTCCCCAGCTTCCATGACTGCTGCATTTACCTAAATATCCATATCAAGCTAGAAGCAGTAATACAGGCTGAGAACTTAGAAACTAATCACATGCAGGTTAAATCATTTGTTGTAATCAAACTTCCCCCGAAAATGGGTTCTAGAAATTAACAGGTGTCACACTCAGTGCTGTTTTATACATCACGCCAGTGTTGATCAGGGTTAACACCGGCACAATCTGGTGCCAAAGTGAGACATTTCCTTAATAAACTGATTACTCTGTGTCTGGTATCTGACCCTAATCCCACAGAGAGGGGCATAAAACACTTTCTGAGGGAGCCCAGGCACAAACTGCTGTCTTGCCCCTCCTGCCAACACCTGCTCTACTCCACAAACATCCACTTCCTTTGTCTCTAAGATGCTTTAATGGATTCACATCACTACACTCAAAGCAATTGTTTTGCAATTTAAATTTTCATGCTGGTGTTTCAGACTTGAAGAATGGTGTGCAGACCTTAAAGCCTGTCTATTTTTTCCAACCGTAGTACTTAGCCTAGTAAAAGATATCCCCTCTTAGTACAAATCCTGTCTTGTCTTTGTCTTTAGATCCTGACAGCCACAGTGACAGTACCAAGAGAAAAGAGATTTAGAACAATTAGATTAAGTGGATGTGTATGATCAAAATGCTAAAATGACTGAACATGGAACTGCAATTGCATGTTTTTTCTATCTTAAATCAGGGAAAGTGAGGCTCATTAAAACACTGGATACTGTAGAAAAAAAAAAGTGGAATATGCTTGGGAGCATAGTACTTGTATAAGAAATCAAGTGCAGAGCCAATATGATTTAGTGTCTAAATGGCTGCTTAAATTTAGGTTGTTTCATTTACATGTGTAAATAATTATAATTAATTTAAAAACATTGCTCTACTTTCTAGAAGACACATTACTAATGCAAATAACCTTCTGCTTTTGAAACTTCCAGTGCAATGAAGTTTTACAAATAAAAAAAAGGAAGGATGTGACTTGATAAATATTTTACACACAGAAACGTGACATAATTCACAGCAGTACATATGCAGATGCACTCTTTGTTCCATCAAGCAACACATTCTGCTCTTCCTGAGAGAAGTCCACCGGCAGCGCCTCTCCAGAGGCCTCAGCACAGAGCAGAGTTCTGTGTGTCTCTGTGCAGGAGAGATCTGTATCACTGCCTTTGAGACCATACTTGGTCTCTTCCACTCTCCTAGCAAAGCCCAGAGAAATGGAATGAAGGCAACTCGGAGGAGGAGGCCAGGGCAAATGTTCCCTAGAGAGGCATTTTAGAGACACCAGAGGCAAGGGGTTTCTGTATCATTGTCCTCAGGTATGTATTTTTCTCTAAAACTTTTGCTTCATCTCTTATTTAAGTCAGCTCCTCCTTGCCTGAGTCCCTGTAAACAGTCACTGTCCTTGTTTCTGTGTGTGTCAAAGCCGCAGATATATGAGTGATGTTTCCATATGCAGGGTTTCAGCTGAGGGGGGAGACTTTGCTCTGGACAGTGTCAGATAGGTTTGTACGTCTCTAATGGCCCTTTGGGCTCAGCTATGGGTGCTCAAGAGTGTCTCCAAGGCAGATCACAGCCCTTCTCTGTCACTCTGTGTTACAGATTGGTATTTTTGGAGTACTGCCCACCTGTGGTGTTAAGGGCATGAAGGAGGGATAAGGCTTCAACCCATCCCGCTCAGTTACTCCTTCCCCAGTATTCGGTTCATCGGCAGATACAGTAAACTTGCCGATACTATCACTCAGTATGGATACTGGGGCTCAATACGGATGCCACTTGGATGGAAACAAAAAATCCACTACATAAATACAGATTCCAGTGGAACCCTCCTTTAAACACACTCATGCTCTGTGTAGCCACCAGTAGCTTCTTAAGCAAATAATCTCTGTTCTCCAGTATACTCCTTATTCATGGTTCATTTCCTAACTCTGTTGTTCAAGATGAGCAGCTGAAAAAAACCTGATGAAAGATAACTAGGGAAGGTTTATTTCTGCTTTGTTGTTCTGTTTTTTTAATTAAATTATTCCATAATAAGGTGTTGCTTGTTTGGAGCCACCTTTGTAAGACTTTCTGTTCTGACATCTACTTAAAATGCTAGAATAATGTATTTTGTTTTAAGAGGATAAGATCTCCATGCTTTGTTCTTATTTAAAACCCTGGAAGGACACGTTTAGGTTTTTTTTTAATAGGTGTGTATCTAAGGTTTCAGGTCACAAAGAATTTTCTCCACCAACACTTCCTCCATGTTTGATTTCACCATGAAAAACCAATAATTAGAAAGAAAAGATAATTCACCAGTGTACAACCTTTGTGCAAAATGGTTTTGACAGCATCTAAAAGATATAAAGATGTGTCTTACCTCCCAGGTCTGAGACAGCCGGCTGACAGATGCAGTGTTGAGACCCATAACAATTGCAAAGAATGAATTCAGATTTCTTTGGGCTTTACAGCTGAAGAATAAAAATATGATTTTTTTGTACTCAGAATCAGAGATAAATGGAATGCACAGGTATCCTAGGTTACTGAGTCTCATTTCAACCCTCAGCACTAACATACAATCATCTTCCACATAATGAACTCATTAAATGTCCTCTCATAACCACCTGCAGTCTAGGTGATGGGGTCTCTAAGAAGTTTTTCAGAAAACGTTCAACTGTCTCATCAACCCTGTTGTTGGCAGGTTATTTTTTTCCCTTTGCTGTCAAAAGTAATTTTCCCTTTTCAATGTTCAAGTTACTCCCAGCTGTCCTTTACCATACAGAATAATTCCTTGACCTCTATTCTGTTGTATAATAAATATTTTCATCCCCTTTTTCATCTTTTCTGTAAATTGTACAACATAGGATCCTTCAATTTCTCTTTGTGGTTGTGGCCTGCAATCTGCTTTTCCATATTGTTATTATCCTTCATTGAATTCATTGTAATTTATTTTAACTCATGTGTTTTCTTCTTTCCTTCACACCTCTCTCATGTAAAGAGACAGTGGGGAGGGAAGAAGAAATATAATTACTGTTCTACGTTCTTATGCAAGCATAAAACAAACAGCAAATTATTTATTTGGTACAGCACCACATTTTGTCCTTTCTTTTAATTTGCCATCTATTGTCACCCAAGGACCTCCATCACAGAGCTGTTCTTTACAATCATGCATTTATTTCTTCAGCTCAGTATTAGCATTCTGTAGCTGAATTACTCGGCATCTATCTAAATTAAATCTTATCCTACTGTTGTTTGCACATGCCACTAGACTCCTTAGATAATTCTTTTTTTTTCTATCTATCCTCCAATGCATTTGCAATCCCTCATCATTTTTATTGTCTGAAAATCTGGTTAGTGTTCAATTTACATACGCCTATAAACCAGTTGCAGCTAGTACTGGTTCCAGTTCAGGTCCCGGTGGAATTTGCTCAATATCTCTATTTTTTGACATTTTACCATATACAATCAGACCATGCTTACTTCTAGTCCATTTTCTAGTCCATTAGGAAACTTGAAATCCTGAAATACTGAGTCCTTTTCAAACAAAAATATTGCCCTGTCTCTTGCAGATTTTTGAAGATCATACAAATATATGGGTGCATTTGTGTGTGCAAGTGAGAATCCTCTTTTAAGATAATTTTAAGTATGAATGAATCCACTGGCTTCACTGGGATTTATCATCCGGGAAAAGTACATGCCAAGGCCTTAGCCTGGAAAATGGCCAGAACTTGTTACAAGTTTTATAAAGCCTGCCCTTATCACCTCGTACTATCTTGAGACAGTGTATTTCTCACTCCACTTCAGCTGTCTTAAAGTTAATCCTAGCTTGGTTGCTTAGATTCTTTTTATCGTTAAAGCCAGGCAGCTCCCAAAGGCAACTAATTTCAAAACAAGGAAGGTATCCAATGCAGCCTGCATAAACTGTCTGTTGGGTGGGCCCACTCCTCACAGCAAGCTGTAGAGAGAAGGGATGTCTCTGACAGCCAGCCACTGCTTGCTTGGGGAGCAAAAAGGCTGTTGTTATAATCTGTTTATTCTAACCTTACATTGACTTGTTTCTTTAACTCCCCAGGATGTTAATTTCTAATAACATGCTAATTAATTTTCTTTATTGAACCCCTTGTTTTCTCGTTTAGACTAATCATCAACAGAAGCGTATGGATTTCTTTTTCAAAAACTGTCTCCGTTTTACCTATTGACACACTTGTGTAAAATGCTTTTATTTTTTTCAGGCGTTCCTCAAGAGCAAAGCACACAGACAGATGATGAACATGAAATCTTAGTCCTGGTGCTTTCCTGACCAGAGGAAAATCACAGACAAAGATTCCTGGCTGAATCTGTGAGCAGAGAACAGGGAGCAGCCAGAGCTGTTCATAGTTCCCTACCTCTCTGCCTTAGTCATAAACAAAACAGGAGGGCTGCTTGGCTTGTGTCCCATGATGAGAGTCCTGTGCTTAGCACACCATCCTTCCACCCTAATTGTTCCTCTGTCATCAACTCTTCCAGAACTGATGAGATACAGTGGTGTGTTCATTTAGAAAGCAGCTTTTATGATTAAAAAAAAAATCCTGCGGAAACTACCCACTCACTTATTTCATCCCCTACGTTCTCCAATGATGGGTGCTTCTGCAGTACACCGGGAGAGCCTGCCTACTGTTTACTGACAACTGTATTTAGCCTCCATAATTTTGGCTTTTCACTTAACAGAATGGAATCAATAAAAATAGAGCAACATTTCAGTCTGTTAACAAATATATTCTTATTCACGTGGGACAGACACAAAACTCTTCCTGAGATGCAAATTAATGCTACAGTGGTGCAAGCAAGGCACATAGAACCAACCATTTTTTGGCCACTGATATGGCAGAAAATGAACATATTACTGGATACCACACAACTTGCAAACTAAATCAGATCACACTTATGAGTTACACTAGATTAGATTAGAAGAATTAATTTCTCTAAAGGCACTGCTTCAGCAGAGAACAGTCCTTTGTACCTAAGTGCCTTGCAAATTAAATCAGCCCAGTCGATGAAGGGAAAAAATTATACATTTTCCATGAACATGCATATTCAAATATTGCATATCCAACAAGTGGAGAGAGAGGTGAGGAGGATGATTGCACATATTTAAATTGCTCCATTTCCTTGGTTACTAAGACGAAGAGTGATTACAGAGGAAAGAGATCTCTGTGTATAGTATATATTTGTATTCTGTTGCAAGGCATAGAATAAATGCCAGTACTATTTAGTTACAGTGGAAGAGTAGACTGTCAAACCTAATACATGAAGAAACCTACCCCTCCAATACATAAAAGTACTCCAGAGAGGATTACATGGGGCAACAGCTTACTGCAGTTAGGTTCCTCTCTAGAGGTAGGACTTCCAAGTTTATAACAGAGTGTTTTAATTTCCATCTAGTGTTGTGTGACTGTTTTGCTGCTGAAATAGTTCTGTCATATGGTGCTCAGGTTACCTCAGCTAAGGAAGGAGCTATCTCTGCACCATCAGGGATGTTGCAGCTGACACTGCAGACTCAGCAGCTACGCTGCCAGGGGAGATTTGAGCAGCATATACTCCACCATGTCTAGTTTTCACCAGGGCCTGCTACTGTTACCTATGGACTGCTTTATTTAGGTGTGCTTACTACACTATCAAAACACAGGATGACAAATTAGTTTTCTTTCCTTGCTTCTCCACCTATTTCTAGCCAAACAAACCATGTGAATTCAAGGACTGCTGCTGCAACACTAGTAACTTACTGGGCAGCAATCTTGATGAACTTTTTCACTAGCTGCACACGTTTGCAGAGCTGGCTACAGAGCAGTATCTCGGTGGCGACCCAAAGCTGGACCTCGTTGCATCTTTGAAGCAGAAGACTGAGATTCTCGGTGTTTTCAGCACTGCCCTGTCTGCTGAATGTGAAGTATATCAGCTCTTGCTGGAAGACATTGACAACATCATCAGGGATAGAAAAACAATTTAAATATAAATGAACTATAAATTATTTAGAAGTATGTTTTTGAAACAAGGTCTGGTCACAAATGGTTATTTTTTCATTATCCATGAGCCAATCACAAATGATTCAGGTTTAGCTTAGCAAAATCTAGAGACTTATTACAGAAGGCAGGTGGACTGGAAATCCTGCAAGATATGCTCTTTTTGTGAGAATTCCTGCAGTTCCACTTCTAGCTATAGCCAGGTATGAGACATAAACAGTCTATTTCTGTATTTCATCACTTCTGTTCCAGTATGAAAAAGTAACCATACCAAACCACTGCAGAATCTGAAAAATTTCTATTCAAACCTGTTCCTATATTCGCCAATTTTTAAACAACAGAGGTGTGGGTCTTGATTTCTGTTCAAAAAAAAACCCCAAACTTGGCCAGTTTCAAATTTAAAGTGGCTAAACTGAATAAAAGAACCCAAAATGAAAGAAAAGGAAAGCATCTGATGAAAAGCAAGGGAATTTCATTTTCTCAGAAAGCCAATGTGCTTTTCAGTGAACGTTACTTTCAAGAGAGATTTTCTGCTGTTAACTCTGTGTTTTACTCAGCAACTCAAACCAGAAGCTATCAAAATCATTGAAACAACCCAATGGGCCTTGAAGTGCACCATTATCCCATTTAATAAAGCCTGCCCAGTATTTTTCATCTCACTGAAGCCTAACACGAACAGTAATGTGACCACCTAAATTGCTGAAACTGTGAATTCTTTTGTGGCTAAAGTGATATGAAAGACAGCTATTTGTGGAATCCCATATTTACTGAAACACTACCAAGTGCATAGACATTTTGCATATGTAACGTATTCACAGAGAGGGTTTTTAGAAAATAATCATGGTCTTTTACTCTCTTGAGGCAAATCTCAATAAAACACCTCAGGTATACAGGGAACGTATGAGATGCCCAAACACAGGAGAGTTACAAACCCTTGACAATTCTTTTCAGTCTCAAGGACTGCAAGATAA
The DNA here is from genome assembly GCA_013397055.1 of Pachycephala philippinensis. NCBI lineage: Eukaryota > Metazoa > Chordata > Aves > Passeriformes > Pachycephala > Pachycephala philippinensis. Next base: position 262,394 of record VWZT01013267.1, read on the forward strand.
CTCTTGGACCTGTCACCACTAAGGACAGCTGCCAAACCATGCTGTCATGACAGTGAACCAAGCACCCAGGAATTCCAGTGCTCCGAAATGCATCCCAATGGCACAACGCTGCATTACAGTAATAAACCTGGAAGTGGATGTGGTGCTTTTTACCTCATGAATTGCATTGAAGAGGCTCCAGTCAAAGTTTGTTAGTTCTAAGGCAAGATCCCAGGTGTTAATTCCCAAAATCCTCACAGATCTCTGCTGCAGTTCCTCATTTTCAGAAAATGGGCTCTAAACGAGTAGACAAGAACAAAAAAAATTCCTCAAGAAATGCCAAAGGTTCTGCAATGAAACAGTTACTGAACTAAGTTACCAAACAGAGCTGAGTAAGTAATCTTCTCTAAGTGCACTCTGAGGGCTTTTTCCCCCACTAATCAAAATGAAGGAGCTATAACCTATTTAATAGATAGCTTGAAATGGGAAATGGGTCAATAGGATCAATGATTTGCTTTGGAGAGTGAGGCCTTCTCCCTCTCTCCTTCTCTCTCCTGCTCCCAGCCTTGAATATAAAACACTGGCCAAGCAGACAGCATAATGAAAATAAAATCCCTGAAACTATCAGAAAATAAAATCTAAATCAAGACATCAGTAAATTTTCTGATATAAAAGAATCATTCTGAAAACACACTGGATTTAGAATAAGTACACATAACTCGCCCTCCAGTCCACCTTTACAAATAACATAAATCCATACATTTTATGATTAATCTACCCCAAATGTAATCAACAAAGACTAAAACACTGTGGTTTCTGTTTCATAAAAGTTATTTAGTATATTACTGTGGAGTGCTGTGGTACTGCTGGTTTTCAAGGTCATTTGACATTTCCATTATTAGCTTGGATTTTCAAAGTTTTGCATTTCTCTTGGCTTTTTTAACCTCATCAGTCTGAAAATTGGCACATGAACCATCTGCCAAGATGAAAGATGATCCTTACCAGTTAAGCCATTACTTTGGTGCTATATTTCTGACAGTTACAGCAAGTTTTGCAATTTTTATTACGTAACTAATGAAACTAGGTTGGCTGTCACCTGTCTGCACTGGAAACCTTCCCTGAATATTCACATTTTTAGAGGTGGCTCGAACGCTGGAGATAATGGGGATGACAGATTACAATGATAGTGGCATGTCAGCTCTTCGGGGCACATTGATCCAACAAAATGTAAATAGACATTTCTCATCCTGAGGATGAAGGCGCAGATCCTGGAGGTACTGACAACATGTAGAAGTCAGTTGTGATACAGTCCCTGCTCCTTCCTGGAAACATCTGCATAATTAGCAGAAAATTACTGAAACAGCAAAGTGCCTGACTGTGCCTGCCTCACTGAGATTTTGGGAAAACACGGAGGGAGGGAGTTTGCAATCCTGGTTTCTGAAAACAGAGGGAAGGATGAGAGAGATCTGCTGCCTCTCAATCTGCTTACCTTCCCAGCCCCAGTGAGAGGATGGAGAGACAGACAGGCAGAAGGAAGGGAGGAGGACACACCAGCAGTGATACACACCATCTGACCACAACACAGGGGTTGCACTGATGGGTCTGGTGGAACTCACACAACACCTATTTCCACACACAGTAATTCCGTGCAATTTGTCCACCACTTAGTCTGATTATGTACTCGAAGTGCTACAGAGGCAAAAGGCAGGGTGGGGAGGAAAGAGTCACAAGAGCACTGAATAATCCTCATCCCATCCATTCTGGTACAAGCACAGGTCAGCTTTCCAGGCTGATGTAGATTGAAAGATTTAAGCTGTACAGAAGCTTTGGTTTATTTAAAATTGATGAACAAATTCCATTACTGTTCAGTCAAATAACTGCTGTTAATGAAAGATTTTTATTTTTCTTTTTTAGGAATAGAGCAGCTCAGTAGTAAGCTTTACTAAGGAAGCAAAAAAAAAAAATTCTGCATTGAAAAAGCCCTCTGAGAGGAATACTAAGGTTTTGATTTGGAGTCAGACAAACTAAAAATTGGAAACATACAATCTCGATCCTTACCAAAGAATCGGTCAGATCTTTTCGGTATACAAACATACGGCTGGATGACTCCAAAGATTTTGAGATGGCCAAGTCATTTGGTTGTAGCTCATGTTTTTCTGTAAAAACAGCAAAAAAAACCACAGAAGTTTCAGAACAGGAGTAAAAGCTGCATATGAGAAATAAAGGTACAATTGTATTTGTGATGCCACATCAACTCCTTAGAAGGTAACTAAGCATCAAATTCAGTCTATGTGGGGACCCATCATCTCCACCCTGTTCAGGCAAGATCAAGGTAAGGTATCTCTGATGGACTGGAGCACAAAAGCTTCCTGCTTCTGCTTTCAAACTGCACTTCACATAGAACAGAAAGAAGCCCTGAAATAATCTAGTCTAGCCTCCTATGCCTTATAGAACATTTCATTTCAACCCAGTGTATCTAGTATAAATGTAGTGACTTTTGTTAGAGCAGAGTGTCTCAGCCTCCAGAGACCGAGCTGTTGTGTGTCACTGGAGACAAAACCAGAGGTGGAGATTAAATCAGTAGCCACAGCCATTCAACAGGAAAATAAGTGTAAAGGATCCCAACACCATGAAATTCACCCCACAGAGCAGAGCTGAGGAGTCCTTTATAACACAGATTTACAGTAATTATTCTAGACCTAGAGTAATTAATTTAGGAGATATCTGAATAAAAGAGCAGGACACCGGTAGCAAAGAGAAAGGACTTGTTTTTCCTCCACTCCAGAGTACTGGTTCAGCTCTGGAGAATCTTAAATGAACTAGAGAAAGGTGGGAGGAACAATAAAGCAAAACGCCAAACACAGTTTGAAAACTGCCCTGCAAAAGCTGTCACTTCCTGCAGGGTCCAAGTAATTCCCTGAAGACCTGATACATGGGAGACCCAAAACTACTCCAAGCACACTGACAGCTACCCTGCACTCTGCACTGCCCATGAGGAGTAGGACTAGGAGGAGTCTAAGAGCCAGACATAATTTCAATCAGTTTTCCCTTTTATTCATGCTCACTTATCCATTGATACACAGATACATTACGCTGAACTGTCATTATGTTTTTTCAAGGTAATTTTGAATAAGGAGCTTGCTTCTCCATTATTGGAGTACAATAAAAACAGGTTCTCCAATGCTCATACTGCTGCCCTGCAAGCAGATTAAAGACAAGAGTTCTAAGTCACACAAACAGCAAAAACACAAAGCAGAAAAAAAAGCAGAGCAGGTTGGTGTTCTTTACTTCCAGTACAGGATGCATAAGAGGATACTGAAATGGTATTTCCAATTAACTCAGGCAATGTAACTAAATAACATTTTAGGGGTTACAAAGGTCACGTACAAATGGCTTTCCTACTATACCTGCACTTTATTTACTGTTTCTCCTTGAACAACCAAGTGGCAACCACTTCTATTTTGTGGCTTTCCTGGGAACCAATATAGCATGTTTCATTATTTATGAATGGTTGGTTTTCTTTAGCTAAGCAGGCAGTTAGAACCAGATTTATTGCTATCAGAGTAAAACTTGCCCTGCTCTTGAACAGGAGAGAAAGACCTGAAAAACAACAGCAGCACAGTGGTTTTGCAGTGCTGTGAAATGCACTGAGGTGAGTTTGGGCACACACAAGGGTAAAAAGAGTATGCCTGAAAATGATGTAGCCTGGATGGCCAGGACACCCACATGTAATGTTCCCAATGGCTGCTCCGTGCCCAGGCTCTCAATAACCAGAGCAGGGCACCATCTCCCTGCCACCCACACCAGTGCACTCAAAAATATGTTTCTTTAATTGAGCTCAGCATGGGAGAAAAACATGTGACCTTCCAGTTCTGAATCAAAGATATAAACAGAACAAGCCAGCACTTGTGTGTATTTCATTTAACTAGACTGACAAAGAAGAAGCAATGAGTGTTGTAACTTAAAAGACACGTCCTTTGTCTTAGGGGGTCAACACCAACTAATGTTATCTGAAAATATTGCCAAGATATTCTACACTCTTAGTCCTTTTGTAGATACAGCTTCACATTTCTAGGCACCTAGTTAAATTGCTTCCAAAAAACACCACAACAATCAAAACAATCTGACCAAGGAGCTTGAGACCTGCCAAACACCAAAGAAGATCTTGGTACTTTGGCTGGTCCCTAGTATCATTCCATGATCACTCTAGTCTTACTTAAAAAAGACAATAAGCCCTTCTGTTTAATGACCAACACTAAAACAGTAAGCAAAAGATGTCAGTTGTAAGGAAGGCTGCTTAAAAATATTGCTGAGATTGCTCACAGAATCTCAATTGTGCAAACACATCTTCTTCCTTTCTCCTCAAGAATTTTTGTTACCCCTGCCATAAATGAGGAAACAGCCATGCATAGAGTATTTGCTATTCCCTTCTATATTTTTAAAGCAAACCATGCCTCATTGCCTTCAAAATTAATTTAAATTCCAAAGTAGCAGATTCATCTGCGGAAAAGAAATAAAACCTTGCATTACTGCTGGAGACTGAGAGTTCTTTACACTCCCTTCCCAGGCAGGAGATGCTACATCCCACAGTACCCAAGAAAGAGCTGTTGCCATGGAAACGAGTCTCTGGGAAGCAGCTCCTCATTGTTCCCCTGGTCATCCAGCTGCGGGCCCATAGAGGAACAGCTGTATCCTTGCACTAGAAAATCCCAGCCCTCCTTTACCTGATGCAATAAAAGGTAAGTAACCAGATGAAGGGAAGTTATTTACCACCAGAGAATGAGACTGTCACCAGCGCCAACTCCTCCTCCGGGTACTGGATCTTTTCTGCCACGATCTTCAGTATCTCCTGAGCTGAAGTCGACACTTGAGCTTTCACACTGACATAGGAGTGCTCTGTTATATACACACGGCAGAAAACTGCACAAAGGAAGAAAGACATGCTCAGCTGTAGGCAGAGATACCTGAACAGTGCAAGGAACAAACCTGCAGACTCCACCACAGCAATACCTCAGCTGCCTGGCTACTGCAGGAAGGGCAGTCACTGCGCCCTGACCCAAAGGACATGAAACTAACCATAAACAACACCATTTTCCCCCTCCCCACCTCTGGTCCCTGGGAAATGAGAGAGGCAAGCAAATGGAAACCGAGACTCCCACAGCAATACCTAAGAATTCCTACCCTGAGGATTTGACACAGACAAGCTCCTTTCCTGCCTATCTTCTCTGCAAACTCAGCTGTTGCCATCTTTTCTCCCTTCCTTTTAGGTTCAGATAAATCACTGTCAGTATATTTCATATCTGCTGCAGAAATTATTTCAGACGTCCACTTCCACCTGGAACAGGAAGCTTTGCAAGAACAGTGCTCCCAGGTTTTCAACCACTTCTGATAGCTTATCTGTCTAGACATCTAAACTACTTGCATTGCCAGAGTATTTTAGCACCAGCAGAGACTGTTCAAACAGCCATACAATCAGTTCTGACAACTCATTTCCTGAATCACAAGCAGCACATATAAATGGGACTGGTTTAGGGAAATTCCCTGGGCTCACTACTTCCACGGAGGTCCATGAGTTGGGACTGGGAGCCCAGTTCAGCTCTGGGAATGCTGTGGTCACCTCAACGATTACTTTTTTCTGCTACAAAAAGGGATGCGTGCTCTCTTTGCCTGCCAGAATTTTAGGTTTACATCTTTTGCCGAGTTTGCCCTAGCTAGTTCTTTGAAATACGGTTGCCACACTTAAAGCGGAAGAAACTGAGCTGCAGACTTGCATAAATATTTTGAAAATTACATCTGCTAATCAGAATCGTCACAGCTCTTGGTTTCACACTCACTTCAGTGCTTAATTAAACTTTCCATTTCCTTCTACTCTAGCACTTCTTATTATAGACAGGCTGCTACCATGCCAATACAGGACAACTTTTCTTCCCCAGAACTGTTCTATTTTTTCTATTATCTTTATTGACAGACGTATGTAGCAATAGCTCTTTGCTTGTCCTACAGATCTTCATGGCTTCGGGGCACTTTCATTAGTGAAGGCTATGCCAGAAGCAGTTAAGAACTCTATCCTTAAGAATAGGGGTTTTTTTCCTGTTGTAGTAAAGAAAAAATGAGTATGAGAATGAAGGAGGAACTTAACATTGAGTATTGGGGAAAAAAAGTCATTAGATTTTATAATTCCTTTTTAACCTGTCTCTGCTGACAGGGAGTAAATGAGATGCTCATTCTATGGCAGAATCTCTCATCAGAATGGATACACATCACGAAGATAGAGACATCCAATTGCACTTTAAATTACTAGGTAGAAAAATATATTTTAAAAAATGTGACAGGAATATTTGGACTCCATATGCAGAGTGACACACCTTGCTTGCAGTGAATCTGTCTGAAATGTCCTCTCTGTCATTTGCAAAGGGACAATAACAGCAATGTCAATTTATAAATGGGCTATTGATCTATCCTTTCTTTAACATTGAACTAAATCAACCCACAGGTCAGATGCTCAAGTACAACCACCACAGTGATTGTCCCCCTCACACCTTTCCAGTGTTCTATCTGTGGTATCCCATCTCTTGGGATGGACCATGTCATGTCTCTCAGGAGCCTGTGCTGCTCCTCTGTGAGAAGGAGGGAGTGCCAGGGAGAGGAAGTGGCTACAGGCTGCAAGCTGCCCTGGTAATGATTGCAATAGAGGATAAAACACCTCTGGTCAAGTGCATTGTGCATCTCAGTCCAACCCATCCTCCACAAGCACCATCAGTCAGACAGCACCCCACCACACCGGATTCGATGTCCACCCTCTGCATCTGTCTCTCCCTTCCCCAGCTTCACTCTGGCTATTTCATTCCTCCAATCCCATCACAGTCCATGGCTCCTGCTCTCAAGGAGTGAGACAAAAGCAATTTAACTCAGTCAGGACTGGCCTTACTGGGTCCTGTCTTGGTGACTGTCCCACCACAGTCACACAGTCTGTCCCCTGTCTTGTGCCAGTACACTCTCCTTTCCAGTCACCCACAAGCTGTGTCCAACTTTGAAAGAAGAATGAGTGTGGGGTTCTCATCCAGAAACACCATTTTTTAGAAGAAGCCTTGGAAACATAAACCTCAAAACCCCCTACATCTGAAGCACAAAAAGAGGATTATCTATCAGCAGCACGTACTGTGCAAGTCTTTCAACTTGGCATCGAATGAGCTCAGTTTTTATTCTGTCACAAATGAGCACTAAAAATACACTGACTTCAAGTGAACTTCCTGAGTTTTGTTCCCAGTAAGGAATGAAGATATACTGTCAAGGAGCGAGGCTGCCAGGTAGGAGGTCCTTCTGCCGTTCCCTGCTCGTGTACACAGTGTTCTCCTCTCTGCCTCCTTCCTCGTACAGGCATTGCAGGAGGGTGACAGCCTCACTGCCTTACAGCAGTGGTGGTGATGGAGGGAAATAGCCTTTTGAAATGGCTGACATTAAGGTGAAGTGGCAGCTTGCACTCCACGCAGAGATGTTTTCGAGCAGAGAAGGAACTAAGGCACATTCCCAGAGTTGGCAGATCCTGGCCCATTTCATGTGACAGGCTTATTAGTTCACCTTTCACAACCAAGATATAGGTCAAGAGACCGAGAGCATGAAATGGAGCACAAGTAATGCCTGCTGGAGGGGCTGCCAGCACACCTGGGAGGCACACAGGACTGTGACAGGGGTGCTGGAGGAACCCAACAGGGCAAAAACCCCTTGAGATACCACGGCACTGTTGACCCCTGCAGACCAGGAGGAAGGAAGGTAAACTTACACAGCCAAATATTTCTTCTTTTGTGTCCCTAAGGTCTTGTTCAAAAGCTGTATGTCAGTTAAAGAACATTTACACTGAAGTCCTTGAGAAACAATTTTATAATTTTTGAGCTTTTCCTCCACTCTTTCATTTATACTCACTTTCTTCTGTTTCATTCATGGTTCCTCTTTGCTGCAGCCAGTTCTCCTTTACACTGAACTGGTGGAAAAAGGTTTTATTCTGTGAGGGAGTGGAAGAGAAAGAAAGCAAAAGAAAAAAAGACAACAGTGATTTTTTGCATCCCTGCTGTTTACAAAGCAGTAATTCACAGAATACAGCATTCAACCCATATGTCTGGCCAAAAGGTTTCTGTATAGGAAGTACACCCACCCTTTCTTGGAGCAGTAAACTGGGAGTTGCCTTACTAAATAATGGCCAAGGTGGGGATTTTGGAGGAAGCAGGACATGCCAAGGCTAAGCAGCATGCACAATTCGGGATTTTCTGTGGTCATGTTCAGAGCCCATTTCTTACACACTTATTCTTGTATACATTTCCTATGTACCAACCAGCCTATTTAGCAATTTCACTACAATCTCATGTTCTGCCTTCCACATTTTTGCAGTAACATTTTAAGCTTATTACACACTTCAGCTTCAGCCCAGTAAAACTGACGAGCACAGCAATTCACCTCTGAGCAGTCTGTACGCCAACTTTCTCTGGCTGCAACTTCTCCCTCCAGTTAAACAGACAGATTCATGTTCCTCTCTTTTTGTCTGTCCCTGTCACAACAAATCCGCCCTTTGCTCTGTTTACATGACATCCATATCAATTGCCCAGCTTGCTACATCCCTCTAGCTCGGTGGGGACACACTCCCAGGCCTCTCCTGAATTTTGGCATCTCAAAGCATCTTGTTAAGATGCTAATACTGTCACAGCCACTGCAGGTTAGCTCACACAGCTGATATCCAGGATGCACTCAAAGGAAAAAAAAAAAAAGTTCCTTAAGCAGCACTGCAGGTCTAACCTCACTGATGTGTCCTCTCATGTTTTTAGTCACCAGTCACTTTCGGTTAAGTAGCCAAGAAAAGAGAGGGAAGTGGGTAGAGGGGGAAAAAGTGAGATGGTAAGTTATCTAGCAGTCAGCAACAATGAGGTTGGCATTACCTTTCGATGAGGTGAATACTCATCTACAGTGCTGAAACAAAAAGGAAAACCCCAATTATTCTTTCCAGCCGAAGCTTAGGAAAAGGAAGTTTTAGGTATTACAAAGTTTACAACATCAGAAAGTTTTTAACACTAAATGGTCACTGCAGAAAGGCTGCAGAGGTTCTTCAGGAAAAACTAAAGGCATCTGGCTCAGTCAGAGAACTTTCCTTTGACTTGCATAATCGATGTAATGAAAAGCAATGCTGCCAGCCCATGAGCTGTTGGAGCAGGCAAACACAGCAGTCAGGGTCACCCTCAAGGGCACAGCTCCATCCACTTCCCCAATGGCCAAACCATGGAAACAACCTCAGTTTGTTGGGAAAACATGCCAATTAAATATCTTTTATAGATGCCATAATTATTAGTAAAATAATAACTCTGAGATGACTATTCCAAGTGATTTGCTTCTCAGTACTGCGGGGAGAATGAAGGTACCATCTGAAGTCACAGACTGTAACTTCTGAGGGAATTTTTGACAGCTTCTCCACGAACTATTGCTCTGTTTGTAAGTAATCTCAAAGGAAATTGATGGGCGTGAATGCTGAATCACAAGGACTGCCCAACAAACATCAGTGAAAACTGAATAATCCAGCATTAGTTTAAAGAAGAGATAATTTGTAAAAATGAATATGCCACTTGTATCACTCATCACTTTACTGAACAACAGAAAGATGACAACAAAAATAAATTACACTCTGAATAAAAGAAGACTTGATCACAAATATAATCAATACTTACTGACGGCGATGCATCCCAAGTATCTTCTGAAATTCTTTCAGGTCCTTCTCAAGAACAGGATACTCATACACATCATCTAACACGTTTCTGTATATAGTCTACAAAATAAAGGAGTATCTGCAAACATCTGACAACTCAAACATAAATCTAAGGCATCATATCAGTGGGCTAAGTCAATTCAGGCACTATCCTACTAAAACAAGTTTTATCATTATATTTATGCAAAACCTGTAAGGAGAGAATGCTCCTGTTTAAATTTCCAGACTGGTCAATATTCAGCCTGCCTTTGGAAAAACACTCTTAGTACTGTGTATCAAGTGAGAGGGCAAATGCTGGTACTATTTTGTCTATAAACAGGAAAATTTAAAACACCACTGGTGGCTATCACATGAAATCTGGGTTAGGTCAGATTCTGCATGCATTTTAAACTGAGCTGATGTCTCTCATAAACTCCCACAACTCTCCCTAGTTGTAAACTAATACATAAATAAACCTTACTTCTAATTTTGGGGGAAGACATTGTCATGATTGAAATTCTAGGAAATATTTTCTCTACAGTTTTCCCAAATCTGCACGTAGATCCTTCTCTTTCCCTTCTAAGAAAATGAGGATCATATGTCTGAGCTGAGTCACCAGGTTTGCTTTAGCCCCCACGTTCACAGATTTCTGCATGAATGCTTTTAGCCTACAACCCTGTATGTTGGTTTTTCACATATAACTACAACCACCATTAACATTATTGCTGTTTACTATTGCACACAAGCTTCAAGAAGAGAAATTGTGGGACAGTGCACAGTCACACACCACCATGGCCAGAAAGCCCTGCACCCAGACAGGTGCAACTCAGTGACATAACTGATGCCTGAAATGATGCCCCCTTTCCAGCACAGCAATACACTTTTAGTAGCAAAGAGCAAAAATCCCACAGTCTCTGCTTCCATATGCAGAGTGTCCTACTTAAAAAACAAAACCAACCCAAAAAAAGATGAATCTCAAGACTTTCTCCACATTTCATTCAATGTTTCATGCCTTTGTCTTGAGTGAGTGACTGAAGAGATAAAAGACTCTTAAGAAGATATCCACCTGCAGACAAAGAGTCTCATCAGGAAAAGTACAATATACTGCAAAGTCTCCTAAATACTCTCATCTTTCAACCAGCACAGAAAAAAATATATTGAAAAAAATCAGAAACCAGATAGATTTTAGGTTAGCAACAACAACACTATTTGCAAATTTACAAGGGAATTATAAGAGCTTTTAGAACTCATACAGAAGTATCAGAAGAACTTTGATAACAAGTAAGGAACAAAATTTATTTATAAAAAATACATAAAGCTATGCTGCTTTCCACGTGCACCAGCAAACACTGTGGCATAGGATTTCACTCCTCAGTCAAAGCAGCATCTCTTACAGACATCTCAAAACTCTCTATGTCCATGATCCTCTGGATACCGACTGCAGACCCTGCTCTGACAGACATGATTGGTGTGTCCAAGGAACCTCCACATCTTTGTAGTTTTATTTCTTACCTTCCTGACTTTTCCCATTTTCTACAGACCATGGGAGTTTCATAAGTTTCACATGTTAACGTAATGCTTTTAATGTTGACTGTACTGACAATACAGGGTTTCTGTTCAAACTGACTATATTTAAGGCATTTAAAGAAGACACATGTAAATCATTTTATATTATAGACTCCATGGAGAACATCTAAGTATGAAAAAACGTGTTTTATAGATTTTGCTGTTGGGGCTTTTTAGACACAGTATGTAATTAAACAGTGCTGAAATGCATCACAGAAATTGTTTCAATACCTTTAAAAATTGTTTTAAATGCTCATCTTCGTGTAACCAGTCTTTGTAGAGAGAAGTCCACTGAGACACCAAATGCAAGACTTTTCTTTTCCTACAGGACACATCAGAGTCGTCTTCTTTCCCTTGGTGGTTCTTAGCACAATAGGTGCAGTAGGTTAAGGAACATATAATAAGGTCTCACAGAAACTTTAAAATTAACTGCTGGAAAAGACTTTGCAATAATCTCATTTGCCAACGAAAGATTTTTCTTTCACTGCATTGCTCAGTTTTAAATGTTTTATCCTGTCTGGAGCTTTAAGAGTTTCATAACTTTTGGGAATTAAATTCTCAGTAATACGAATGTCAATTCATCCTCAGTGCCAACAGGAGCTTTTTCCCTTACAGATTAGAGAGGTGAGTCTATAAAAGTAAAATCAATTCAAAAGGAATTATACAATGTTCAGTCATATCTTTTCTGCAGAACTGAGAATGAACCTTTGTCCTGCACACCGATGCCAACGTGAATGTCTGTGGGAAGGAGGACAAAGCATCATTAACGATAACACAAAAAACAGGCAAAGGAAGTCAGTTTCTTTTTGCCTGCACAAATTACACTATCTCCAGAAGTAACACTATTAAAATTAAGGAAAAAAAAAAAGTGGAATATTATTCCTACCATTGTTCTCTATCCATAATGCAGAAACACCAAATGTCAGATGATACCCACTTTGTACATTGTTCCTGTCCCTTCACGGTTCTTTGTTTTATAAGGTAAAAAGATGATGCTTCCAGCACAAAAGTTAAATATGACAAAAATATATAAAAAAAAAAAAAGCAGGTTCATTTTATAGCCACAAGTTTATTCAAACATTGAGCCATAGCTCCACAGCTTATGGAAGTCATTAGAAATACATGAAAATAATTCTTTTATCTCAGAATGAGTTAAGACTTATATCCTGTACTACATGATAAAACGAGCAGAGACTGCAAAATTCTTTACTTTTTCTCCTTGTGTATTCTGAAATGTCTTATGCACATATAGGTATTCTATGAATTAACATAACCTGGGGAGGTTTTAACCCCACTTTAAATTCTACCTTGTAACAGTTATAAAGGTTTATTTCTCTTTAAACAAAAACTGACATAAAATTGCATTGTTGCTATGAGTTAAGCATCTGTTTCAAAACCAGGCATGTAACTTAGATATAAGGCTCAACAAGAGACAAAACTATGAGTAAATGTGTGACCCCTGTGAATACAACATTCAATAAAAGGATATTGCCTCAGAAGTGCCTGGCACAAGTCATCGGTCGTCATGAAAACTGTGTATGTGAGAAGGAAGTCATCCAGGAGAGTTTCTGCAGAGGAAGACAAAAAAAGCCCAAGGTACAATACATTAGTAAGAGCAGGAAGAGAGTATCTACTCCTGTTACTGTGCATGGCAGGAACAGGACCCCCACCCTTAAAAAAAAAGGTCCAAAGAATACAGAATACATAAACCTTTAAGTTTCAAAAAGTTAACAGTACGTTGCCACTGTAGAGATCAGTCCCTTTATTTAACAAGCACATCCTCAGCTCCCAAAGCACCAAGAGACACAAGTATGCACAAAATAATTCATAATAGTTCAGGAATCAGTAAGAAAGAGTCTTTAAAACAAACACTGCCATTGTGGTCAGCTCAGCTGCATGCAAAGCAGCCTATCCACACATTAGCTTGTTCTGGAAATTCAGAAGAACAGATTTTAGTAATAGGAGAGAAAACTGGGATTGCCATGAACTGTGATTAACATCTATGCACAGTATTTGAGAACCACGACATAAATACATTCAAATCTTTAGCTGGTTGGTTAGTCTTGTGGGCATCACTGTACGTGCTGAGACGTTTTCTCTAAGGTTTGTTCAATTGCATTAATGAAGGTTTTTTTTCTCCACCTGGTTTCTATCTGTTACAAAACCAGGCTGAAGGTACTTGCTAACAGACCATCCCTACACACTGCAGTTGTGGCACCTCAGGTTGTCCAGATGAAGACCAGCTTGGATCTCAGTGTAACTTTTTTATTCCTCATTCCCATGTCACACTATTTTTAGGATTTTTCCAAACTTTTACCGCACACATCACTGGGCTGAAAGCACTGGGTTTGCTCTTGGGTGACAGGGCTCAAGGTAATCTCACAGCGGTCTTCAAAAACCCACTTCAAAAACCCAGTGGAAGAATGGAAATAAGACCAAGCCAGACTTTTCCTGGAGGTATGCTGCAAAATGATATGAGGCAACCATCAAAGATGGCAACAAAAGAAGATTTGTCTAGATCAAGGTACTTATTTTTTCTTCCTGTGAGGATGCCCAACCATTGTGACAGGTTACCTGCAGAATCTCCAACATCACTATATTCAGGGCTTGCCTGTGCAAAGCTCTGAGCATCCTGGTCTTACTGAACCTGCTTCCAGCATGGGTTGGGCCTGATGGTTTCACAGCTCCCTTCCAAATGCAATTATTATAAAATTCTTAATACAAATTTGATTCCCATTTTAGTAAACTACTCATACATGATGCATGATATAGGAGTGAATCTGTATTTGGTTCACACAATAAAATCTTTTCTTCTATGCAAACAGACAATTTTATTGGTCTTTTTAACCACAAAACTGAAGTGTTTCTGTTTGTTTTTCTGGTGTTGTTTTGTTTTCCCCAAATGGTAAGATTTCCTCAAGTTTTGAGGGATTCCTGTTGACTGTATTTCTTTTAATTTCAGCAAATACTCTGTGTTCCCTTTAACGAGAGAATGACTCTGTATTTTTCAGATAAGAACAGTAACATGGACAGAGGCTGAACAATAACAGAAATTATTTCAGTTATATGGTAGAGCAAAAATATTTTACCAGTATAACTAGCTGATGCTAGAGCAAAAATATTTTACCAATATAACTAGCTGGTGCTAGTTAACCCCAATTATACTGAGTTGTGATTTAAGTGGTGGATTTACAACTGCAAAGACTAAGGGCCAAACTACACCTCACGTGAGAAAGATAAGGCTGAGCCCTGATTTCCTTACCCGATTTTCTCACTATTTGTTTGTGATCTGTTCCGGTCCAAGCTAGTGCCTGTGCACGAGTGTGCAACTGAGAGCATCCCAGCAGCTTTTCACAGCAAGGCTGCAATTTCACAATAATTTAGACCAATTTCCCTTACAGCTGCTTTGGACCTTATCAGTAAATTATTGATCCCATAGCTGTGGTGCACGATGGCAATGAGGATTCATCCATATATCATTCACAGACAGATGTCACGTGGATAAACATGGATGGATAGCCAATGACATCCCACCCGGTGAGCATGGGATTCAAAATACCTCTGGTGTCTTCTAAAAAAATTAAAATAATTCTATCTAGCTCAATGCATTTGACACTGCTGATCTAGAAAGAGTCCTGATCTAAGGACACATAGGTTAAACCCCTTGCACTCAGAAGCAAAACAATTAAATTCTTTATTCTACCCAACATTGTTAAAAACGGTGGAAAGTATTATCTCTGCATAAAAAGAGTATTTTGTCTCAGTAAATGAAAAGACATGGTGAACAGCTTGTTCTCTATCTGAAAGGCCATCTATTCATTCTCTTACACGTCTTTTGGATGGTACAATGAGGTTTTTAAAGTTGGAGGTTTCACAAACATTTATTTGGAAACAGCTGAGCTTGGAGTCAACAAACACATTTTAGTTCTTTATTGAACTATGTGACTGCGCAGTGATCCTCACAAAGTCAGAGACATTTACAACAGCTTATTTCCCTAATTTCCTGCTCTGTGTAGGTGATATCTGAGTTTCAGCAAAACAAAGCTACGTGTGCAAAAAAGTAATTAAGTCGTAGTTGAAGCAAAAACTGCAATACTTCTCAATGAACTTCTCTAATTGTTCAAAATAGTGTGAATTTATCATTAAAACTGATGTTTAAAAAACAACTTATAGCTTTAGTTTTATTACCTGATAATCTCTTTTCCAGATGTCTATCTTCAATTCTCCCAGCATCCCAAAGTGTTGGGATGGAAAGAAAGGCTGGTTTTACTATAATGTCAGTTTTTTGCTTTTTTGTTTTATTTTCTTGCAAGAACTATGTTACAGACACTACTACTACAATTCTCTCTCAAAAAAACCAAACAAACAAACAAAAAAAAAACCCCAAAACACAACAAACCAAATAGTGATGGAAGTCTGAAACTGTACCTTTGTTCAGATAACTTAAAATTAGTTTTAAGCCCTCTGTTCATCTTCCTCTGTCCCCATGTCCTTACATTCACAATCTCTGGTTTCTAATAACTCCATCAAAACAAGGTGTATCACTCAGCCCACTTAAAAGTTGCACATATGTACACACAGTGATTTCTTTTATCCCCTAAATGCAGAAGAAATGCTAAGAAGAAAACTTAATAAATTATGTTTTCCACAGCTTGTGTACAGGCTAAATTTCTTCAAATTGCCTCTGAAGATGTTTAGAAATTTAAACCCTAGAGGAATGTTTTGAACAAAAAAAGCCTGGATTATACATGTGGTCCATTAATAGCATCACTCATCCGTTAAATTACTTTAACAAGTAAGCAATGAAAGTGCTTTTGCACGATTAAATATCTATTACCAGACATCACCTAAAGACTTTACAGTAATATTCATATTTTAAAATGCCTGAACTAGCTTGTAGGTGTTTCCCTGAAGTCCTACTGTTCACTGTAACTATCTTCTGTATTTTCTTCCGAAATGCCCTGTAATTTAAACTCATTCCAGAGTGGTTTTTCATGTCATAGCAGGAACACAAAACCTGAGCATGTACTGATACTTAAAAAATAATTTGCTCAAAACAAACAACTGCACATTTGTCTGATATTTTTGGATATTAATACGTGTCCACAAAAAATGATTTGCTGGTCTTAATCTACAAATGGAGAGAAAGGGTAACCATGAGAGGATTTATTCACAGCATATTATTCATTCTGTTACTAACGGCCACTAAGAGCAGTAAATTTGAATGAGGAAGGGCTGTAAGTGTACAAGTTGGACTGACAATTATGAAAAAACGTCTTTCTGGGTTTTTTTCTGTTTAGTCACATTTGATTTAAGATTTTTAAAAGGGCAGTTCCAGTCAAATCATTAATAATTTACAGTTCACCACCCCCACTCAGAATGGCAGTGAAATGCATATCCCTTCTAAAATTTTACTCCATGTTCCATTTTCTGCTTAAATTTGCGACAATTTTCCCTATTATTCCTATAGAAAAAGTTTTTTCTAGCATTTGTAGCAAACAGGGAGAATAAAATGCACAGTAATAATTGGAAAAGGAAAGATATTGGAAGGAAAATCTTGGTGCAAAAGCCTGTGATGCTATGATACTTTTTTTATTTCTCTTCTTCATGAATTTTTTATTTAATCTTTTTCTTCTAGCCATCCATCTAACTTTTCTTTATTCCTCACAATTTTCCTTTATTTAGCTAAGCAATTATTACAAAGTCTGCAGCTAAATTGCAGCTATGGAATATTTCATTTCAAAGACAATTTCAAGCATTTTAAAGCTTCATTAAGACATGCAACAGAACCAGCATGAGTCCCATGGCCTCCTGTTCTTGCAGCTCTTTTGGGGGGCAGCCTTAGGCAGTAATCTCACCACACCAATCGTGTGCAAGTTCCATAGGCATAAAAATAATAAAAAAGCAGGCACTGAGCTTGTTTGTTATTAAATAATCAATTTGCACCAGCTTCTGCTGAGGCAGTTTCTCCCAGGCTGTGAGTCCCCTCCTTTCCCCAAGTGACATAAAGCACAGACACAGCTTTACCAGGAACAGTCAGTACTGCTCGTCCCATTTTTCTGCAATGGACAAGTCCTTCTGCAAGACACATTCAGGGTGGCTGAGGGATAGAAAGAGCAGTACAGAGACACTCTCACCCCTGTGAAACATCCAGGGAACATCTGCTTTCGGTTGCTCACTGAAGGACCCAGCAATACATCTCCATGAGAAGTTGCAACTGTATTGAGGGTATAGGGTGATGACAGCCGATAGCAACAATGGTGTACTTGGTGGGAAGGGGGTCCTGGGGTCCCAGAGACAGTAAATATTAGATATTTAAATAAATAAAAGAGAAAAAATACCTAGATGAGCAACATGTCATAGACAGGATTCCCTGCTGCTTTCCATGTTCCCACTTATCCCTCTAACAGAAGATGCCCTTCCTCTCTGAAAAGGCAATTCTACAAATACCAACTCAAGGTGATGGTACAATTATAAATGCCAGGAGGAAAGAATGGGCTTCCTACATGGGTTTGCACACCAAATCTGATTTTCCAATCATTTCTTTTCTCCTTTCTCCAGCCTCTTCTCTAAGCAGGGTATCAATTACTAAGACTTAGGACAGAAATTAATACAGATCTGTAGAGAAAAATCATCTGTGACAGATGATTATTCAAATCAGGATAGGCAGTACACTTCATGGTGTTGCCATGTCCAACATCTGTACCCTCTTCTCAAACTGGAGCATTTTCTGAAACTACTGCAGTGGTACAAGGCATCAGTGGAGCAGCCTCACATTAATAACTTGTAACATAAACACGAAAATAGACTTAATCTGAAGGAAATGCCTTTGTCAAATGGAGCAAAAGTTAAATTCACTCGATTAAATTAGATGTATTTGAGGACAGCTCTAAAAAGCAAATATTAAAAAAGCTATCTCATAGAACAAGTAAAGAAGGAAAAGTAGGGAAACATTCAAGTGTTACAGATAGCTACACATCTCTAACCACCCACCTAGCAATTTGTATGTTCACATATTATTAACTAACCTGCATGTGCACCAACCATCTTTATACCCCCACAGCTAAACCAACACTGTACATACATTTACATTACAAACATGTCCAATAGCTCAGGTTGCATTTAGAATACACCTATTGCCCTACTGCTAATATTAGACACACTGTCCAGCTAAGCCAGATATAATTATTCCTAATGCCTGAGTCATTAATCCCTTTATATCCACAAGAAGAGATAACTTGATGACAAATTCCAGTCTGTCCTGGTTTTTGGATCACACTACTACATCCTGAATAGATTTTGGTTTGTTACTTCTCAATGGCTACCAACAAAAAAAACAAAAATGAAAAAACAAACAAACAGAAACAGAAAAATAAGCCAAACAAGTCCTCCCACTTTTGGTGACAAAGTGACTGCTGAGATGACAAGAACCATTCTCTTTTTCATATCAGACTGTACAGAGCAACTTTTCAGACTGTTTTTTCCACTCCATAGCATTTCTTTTTCCATGTTCCATCCTTTCCATTATATGCTTATTTAAACATTACGAGAAAAATAAAGCCACGCCAAACAAGGCAACAACAGGATTTAAAACACCCAATGCACGGAGCTTTTTTCTTATAACTGCATGGCTTATAAAAGGTAAATTCCTCTATACAGAGGAGTATAAGCATATAGGCTCAGTGCACATAGCCTCTATATTCCTTTCTCTGCAGATTGTATATGTAATGTACTGTTAGCTGGGGAGAGGGTACTGATAGTGAAATTTGTTAAACTGCAAAGAAAAACAAGTGATCTGCTTTTTTTTTTTGGTTGCTTTTTATTTTAAACTTCTTATCACTATTCTGAACCCAAATCTCTTCGACTTTGCACTGTACAAATCCATTGTGAATGGCTGTGCAAGAATTACAGAAAGATTTAAGGGTTTTTCAGGCTTGTATTCCACACTAAATCGGATTATAAGAAAATATAGATAAAGCACTGGAATGCAAGTCTTTTTCCACTTTATGCAAAGTAGTGATTCAGCTTTCTCCAAGGATTTGCTGGTGGAGGCCAAACCTGTATGGAAATTGAAGGAAAAACCAAACAACAACAACAAAAACAGGAAAAAAATTGCCTGAATGAACAAGCCACTGGAATTCAGTAACTCATAGGGTTAAAACTACTCTTGCCATTGTAGTGGCAAGCCTTAGTCATGCTACAGAGCAGTTGTGGTTGTCACTGCGTGTGTATGAGAGAATTAAACTGAAAGAATCAAAACTCATGCACTGAATAAACACTCTAAACTCTCTGCTTTCCAAGCAGAGGAAATCACTAAGTGTCCTTTCTGCTCAACCTATCTTTCTGAAAAGTAGCAAATAAAAAGAGGTCAAAATATCTTTTTTCATCCTCAGCATGTTAGAGCTTTAGTATAATGCATCAGCATGTAGGAACTCCAGCAGCACGAAATACAAGGGGGGACTATGCATGCATTTTTCAAACATCAATACAAACTCTGAGGGACTTTTCTGTAATAATGAAATCTCTTTCGTGCCTGGCCGGGAGGGGGGATATTTTTGAGAAAGACAAAGATGAAGAGAAAGTGAATGTATTTTAGACAACATAGAACAAATTCTAAAACCCTTTAGCTATGCCATTTCCCATTTGTGATTATGGCAAAGATGATAAGATGACCATATGGTCAGCTCCTGACATCCCCTTATGTTAATACACTTACCCGTATTAGCCAGAATTACAAATTTAATAATCATCAACAACTCTGCTCTCATTTACATTCAGTGCATCAGCCCTACCTTGAAGGACCAGACACTTTTCTCTAACATTTTGTGAGGCTCATCCCCCAAAGTGTATTTGGGAAAAACAGTCAACAGCCAGACCAGCTGAATCCTTTGGAATTTTTATCCTCCTTTCTATGATGGAAAAGCTGGGATCAATAACACTAATGCACCTTCTGACCTCATAGCACATATTGGAAATAATTATTTAAAAAGAAAATATTCACTGATGGGGTTAGCAACACCATACTGATCAGAAATAGTTAAGACTTGCATCTCTCAAAATCATCAAGAAAAGCAGCCCTATGAGATGGGGTTACAGCTGGGCTAACAGACAGATGAGCCCTGTGTCTGAGTAAAATGGATGCTGATTACTTACTATTCTATAGGGAATAAATACTTTTTTCTATTTTAAATATTCAGTCATTCAGTTCAAATTAAACAAAATGAGGGCCACAGCAAAGCATTTCCAAGTTTTTTCCGCCTCTCTGTGCTGAAAGCTCTTCGCCGTGATAGATTCTTGTCACACTTCTTCCTCCCTTCCGCAAAACGAGAAAAATTATAACACACCTCAAGGCAGACAATGCTACATGTAGATTTTTTGTGTGGTTTAGTTCACACAACACGATGCAATGCTCTGAAACGTTTCAGCAATGCAAACACAGGTCCTGAGAGTTGAGTTGCAATCAGAAAATTGCTTGTTCTGCAGAAACGGAAAAACGATTTGACGGCAGCCAACTCTTTTCAAAGACAGAAGTTTCTCAGTAATCTGTAATTCCACAGCAATTTACTAAAAATGTCAGGATGTCTCTGAGTACAAACAGTAAATGCAAATTGCTAACTGATCTAGTAAGATATTGCTCATGTCCGAGAGGGTGCTGAGAGGTCCCAGACCCCCCTTGAATTCATCAGATGGCAACAGTGCTCAGGACCTTGCAGGATTAGCCCTTAATTCAAAATCGAATCCTCTAATAGTGCTATGCCACCGTGGACACAGCACGTAGCCAAAAAATGAAAATGATGTTGAGAAAGAAAGGTCAATGAAAAAAAAGAACATCGATATATAATTTGCTGCTAATGTATTAAAACAATTATAGTAGTTATGTCACCTAACCACCAAGGCACCGAGAAATCAATGCACAAAGGAATAAAGAGCAAGACATTTATTTCTGGCATTAGGTTAGAAAACTAAAACACATAAGGGCAAGATATTTAACTTGTACAACCACATTTTTTATTAGAGCACAAAAGTCAGAACTAGGAATCATTTCTAAGGTCATCTCCCAGAAATTTCTGGCAGTATTTTAACATCTGCAGAATGAATCAAACACATTCTGTCTGGTAAGGTCAAAGATCTTACCAGAGTTGCATTCCAGTTGCTGCTATCACATGTATTGGAGCAGTTTCTTATTTTGTTGGAGGGACAAAAAGCCCTGAAACCACAGGCAGAGAGCAAATGTCAAACTTGTCCAGCTTTAATGAGACACTAATTTTCCCACATAGAAATCTGAAGCTCTCTTTTTTCTCCCAGGTAGGAGGGAGCCCTGGTGATTAATGTGCAGCTATAATGGTCAGGGTTACTTGAAATTATTGGACAAATCCTCTACGCCTAATACATTTCGAAGCATTAGAAATGTTGCCTATAGCAGTCACCCTAAGATATTGATAGTTTTTGTTAAAAAAGTGGCTTTGACTACTGCAACTAAAACACTGAAGCTTTCCATGCAGTGAAACTTGACAGTATACGGAGGTATTTTAATGCACATGTGAAATGTGAAATCCTCACACAAGCAGAGGGCAGACACTCCTTGTTCCCATCAGGCATCTCCCGAAGTACTTGAGGAGAAAAACCCATCCTCTCTTTCCATCGATTGATTAAAATAAGCCAGCCAGGCCCGGATTGCCTGGAGCAGCAGGACACAGGATAAAAGATTTAATGGTTCCCTTTCATCCTTCTGCCTGCAGACCAGCCGCCTGAGCACAGCCTGCTGTGATGTGCCCTCCTGGGTTTGCACCTCCAGCCTGCACACTGCCTGGCACCCCAGGCACTGGTGTGGCTCAGTGAAAGTTGTATGAGCAAGTGCAAGGCAACGTTCTACTTTTCTGCTTCTGTCTTGCACAGGAACTTCTTTGCATCAGTGCCATCACCCTCCTCCCCAGGCAACCAAGGAGATGCAATGTCTGCAGCTCAGACCTCTCAATGACACAAGTTCCAAGGGCCACAGTGACAGCTGTCACTGCCTCAATGGTGCCAGCAGGACAGGACTTTTTGTTGCCTGGTGGCAGCACAGCACACAGCCATCCTCCAGCAAATGACAGCAGTGCACAGAGAGGGGCTGGACCCTCTCTCCCCTCTGCCACTGGAAGCCTGGTCCTACCAAATGGACGCTCTAAGGCGCCTTTAGGCTGCTCGAGACTTTTGCCTGGTCCACCAGTCCAGCAGACATTCCAGTCTAAAGGGAACTTGAAAATCAGACATTCAGCTTTCAGAAAGTTAACACAAAGGAAGATGCACTTAATCTTTATTCTTTTCATCTTTGCTGTGCAACACTTATATGGCATTGAAGAATAACCAAGTTTCAGGTTCAGCATGTCTTTGTCATTGCTGAATTGGAAAATCTACTCCTAGGAAACAGTAATCTTCAATTCTAGTATTATATATAAGCATAAAAATCATCACATCTTCAAAAAATGATTGTGAGTTCCTAATCTCTAGATCATTGAGATGCTTTAAAACAGTCAGCTTCCCAGTGACATTTCTGAGAACATGAGCCCAAATTTTCTGTTTACAACCCAAAAATAACATATATATTTGGGTATATATATTTTAAAACTCCTAATTGGCATTATTTTCAAGTTGAGACTATTAGCCCCAAAAGGCTTTACTTCAAAATCCACTGTATTTGGACAGCATCCAGCCCAGCAGATTATGACAACTACAGTATAGTGACCAGAACACATTCCATGCTGGTACATGACATGGATAAAGGACAGGTCAAACTACCCGTGGCAGTGCCCCACCTAAAGCTGTGCAGGTCAGGCACAGTGTCTAGACTTCATTGTGCAGCATTATCCCATCACCTGCTGCTAACTGCTTTCCATACAACCAGAGGGACAGCTCCCTTAGGGGAACAGAAATGTACGGATCCGCACTGTGTATTTTTAAAAGTGTTTAGCAAGAAGCTTTGATCTATTATCTTCCCCCCTACAAAGCAGCAAGCAGAAATTTCTTTGTGCTTCAGCCCAAGGAAGGAGATATAAGGAGTATCTTGTTTGCCCGTGGGAGCCAAATTATCATAAATATGCTAAGCAGTGCAAGCTCCCCAACATGTGGCACTGGAGCATGTGCAGTAAACATCACAGCATCTCTTCAGGGAAGCCTAGCATGACAAAACCACCACTGGCAAAACGCTTCCGGCTTCTGTAGATTTGACAGAATTGCCTGTAAAGGGAAGGATGGCATTTTCATCTGAGCAAGAACTGTTTAATTTGGTCCAAATCTTTATACAAGATGGGAATAGCATGCACCAGACTAATGAGCAGACCACACATTTCTTCCAGCACATGAAAGGTCAAGTGGTGGGATATTTTTGGTGTATTGGGTCACACACACTAGGTTAGGGTCTTGTATCCACAGCTGTGGCCCACTGTCATGTAACCTCAAAAGCAGAGACTCACTTAACATCTTCTGACACATGGAGGCAAAAGGCCCAGCCAGGGTGCTGCACGGCCGTGATGTGATACAGGCTCTGCTGGGGAGGGGGCAAAGGGGAGGGAGCAATAGATCTGGCAAACCCCAGAGGAGACCCAGACAGACATTGGCATACTGCAATGTCACAGCTGGGCTGGAGGAGGCCACTTCCAGCATTTTGCCCAGGGTGTACAACACTTCAGGCTGAAAAAATTCTCAAATCCCTCTGAAATAACTTACGCAATGTCTAACAACACACCTACAACACGGCAGAGAGGGATGGCACAAGGAACACGACATCCAAGAGAACCCAAAAACCAAACAGGGGCACTCTTGCATCTTACATTTCCACATCTGCCTTCCTCCCCACTCCCCAGGGCAGTGAAGCACAGCTTCACAGTATAAAACCAGAACAATGAGCACCAGAACACTCATAAGGCAGCTGCATTTTGCTTCCCCATGTGGTGAATGGGTTCCAAAAAAATCTGATGAGCTTCATGATGGTGGTCTTAAAGCACATTGTTACACTAATTGTAGACTTATTTATAAGATACAGGTCCTTAAATTATGACCTGAAATTGTACTTGCTACACTGAGGCACTCAAATCATTCCAGTGACAGGTTAACATGTAATTAAAGACAGCTTTTCTCATTATTATTATTACAACTTAATGGAAGACAGCAATAAAAAAATGCCTTGCACATAGTCTGCATATGTATTAAGAACATCTAAAAACTTCAGGCTATTGTGTTTGTCAGTACAACCCCGTGCTGACAGCTGAATGAAAGAAATCACAAAGGTTCTTGCTTGCACTGTTTAAAGATCATACAGGGTAAGACATGAGGAACAGATATTATCCAGAGTTCAGCTGCTTCTAAGTATTAAAACACCTGCACGAGCATATTTTCCTGTGGCAGCTGAACTGTGTTTGTGTGCAATTTGGCTGCTTGCAATACACAGCATCTCAATGCTACACTTTCAAGATAGAAGACCTTTATTTTGATAATTTTCAAACTACTTACACTCATTGGGGAGTTCAGCATTAGATCCTTGGTTCAGCTGTACCGTAATTACTCAGGGATTTTTATTTGATGGCCTTGCTTCTTTCAGTTAAATAAAGCGGAAATAGTAAGCAATTATAGGTGAAAGCACAGTGGGGTAATTTTCTAAAGGTTTATATTCACTTTTGCCATTATTTTGGATTTTTAGTGCTATTTATTGATTCAGACACAAAAAAAAAAAAAAACAAACCAGATGCAAAACACAGCTCTCAGATAGGCATAGCTTTGGACTGGTATAGTCCAGCTTTCTTCCTTTGTATCTTCCTTTTCCAAGTCTTATGAGATGCTGTGTTTTTCATGCACACACTGGAAAGCATCTAATGCAAGAGATACATTCTGTATTTCACAGAAAGTGTTCAATTTTTAGCCCTTCATCAAGACAGCCAGCTGTCTCCTGGACTTCACAGGGCACAGAGGAATCTCCTTGGCTGACTGGTAAACCCCACCTTTCTGCACAAGCACACAGAAATCTGAAGCAATGTTAAGGTAAAAGGTAAAAATCACAAACTGGGATAACAGATAAGCCCCTGTATTAAACAGTGCCTCTTGGATCATCTGCTCCATGACCATGTTTCACCACCACAGCACCTGGCTGTGACTAGTGCTTGCTGCCATATTTCATTTCTATAGCTCTTTTAGGCCATAAGTGCCAGCACGGTTTTCATAAAACGTGCTTTATTTTTCCAGTGTATAGAGAAAAGGAGACAGGTATGGGCTCAGGAGAGGGGGACGGTACCTGCCAAGGCTGAGTACACAAACCCACTGTCCCTTGCAGACAACACCAACGCTTTTGGCTAACACCATCAAATCTGAGTCAGACGGTGATCCCATTGCAAATTGCCTTTGCCTATCAGTTTTTCAAACCCTCTTCAAATTAAATAGGCTAACTGCATAATTTCTCCTTTTTTTTTATTAAACTGATTTGCTTATTCAATTAGTCATTAAAGGCAATTATAAAAAATTATTTTTTCTTACTAAGAAGCAGCATGCTTTCCATATCACCACCGGTTAGCCCATGGGAAATCCTCAATTATGTGATGACAGTCTCAGATTGCAATCACTTTCCCATGGCTGCCGCCTGGTAAACACTTCTGCTAGGTGTAACACTTCCTATAGCTTCTTTCAGGTCACAAAATAGTGAGCATGTATTTATTGTTCCTAAAGAGCCTGTCAGAGAAGGAAGCAAAGCATCTTAAAGGAAGACTCTGAGGATTACATACCACCCTTCAGCTAGATGAATACTTCATATATAAGAACATACATTTAAAAGCGATTTTCCATATCAGTTTTTAGAAACACATCACCGATTACAGTAAACATACAGGAACTAGAATTAATTCCATTAGGAGCTGCTGTTCTGAAGAAACAGTAGCCCACATCCCTGAAGGACAATGAACTATAATATGCAAGCTCATTTAATCACTGTATCCAATTACAGGGAGGAATAAATCATCACACACATGCCTATGTCTGAATCTTAAAAAGTAAATAAATCATGAATAGTCAAGCCAAATGCTGTGAATCTCTGGATTCAGAGATTAGCAGGGGAAGTGGTGCATTCATTTCCCATTTGAAATTTTTTGTTCCATTGATCATCCAGAGCTGACATTCTCTGCAGTAGGGGACACAAAATTCTGACATTCACCTCAATGGAGTTTGTGTATGGTCTAAAGACAGACTTTCCTAGTCTCTCTGCCCTGATGCACACCCAGGACTCCCCTAAGTAACAGGGGTTCAGAAGAGGAGCTAGCTTTCTTCCTAACACTACAAATAGCAGCACTTTGGGCAACTGCTCCTACCCTTTGCTGTAAACTCCCTCATGCCAGACCTACATGACCATATGCTCCATGAGGATCTGAATCTTCTCCATTTGTCAAGAAAACCCAGTACAGCAGTTTCTTGCAAAGCTGATGGCATTTTCATGTTTTCCAGATACTTTCAGAAAACTGTTATCAAATATTTATCATTCTTTGTAATCAAGAACATAGTTGTAACTTCCCAAATTACATCTTGCTAACCTTGACTCCCTGAACAAAGCTCCTATCCACTAAACTATGATGTTACATCAAATGTCCTATGGCCCACTTGCATGTCAAAACCATCAGCCCAGAAGGGAGATTGGATTCTCATTAATAATAACGTGATCTGTACTCACACATCAAAGAAAAAAACCTGTTCAAAATATTTACATAAGCTGCACAAGCAGCCCATTACATATTTGCCTGGAGAGGTGGGCCATCATGCTGGAGACAGTAACAAAATTTCCCTCAAGCCAGTGATACTACACACACCTCAGGAAAACGCCTTCTTTGCAATGGCTGAAGCCCAGTTTCAGCTGGCAGAGACCTTCCCTTGTCTACAGGTTTAGACTTTGCTTGTCCAACATGCCCAAGCTTCCCAACTGATCACATCCCAAAACCTCCTTGCGTGTGCTTTGGGGCTCCTCCCCACGGCAAACCTCAGAGGTCCGTGCTGGCAATGGCTCCCCAGGGTGTCACACTGCCCTGGGGAAGGGCTCTGTGCCCATCAGCAGCCCCAGCACTGACAGAGTCTCCAAGGCGTTTGCACACTGCTGTGGCCTAGGAGTCCTACAGTGCGGTCTCAAGGAGAGCAAGGAGGGAATAGACAGTGTCCCTTTGCTTCCCTGACCCTGCTCCAGGGACATCCAGGGACAGGACAGCGAGGAGCCTGCAGCATGTGCAGGGCTGCCTCCTCCCAACAGGCTGGGCTCCTGCACCTGTTTGTCCATCCTAAGAAGCACCTGGCTGCCCCCACGCAGCCTCTTTGTTCAACGCCTGCACAGCTGAAGTGGAGGCATTTTGCCTGCTGGGAAATGGGGTGCATGTATGTGTGTGCTGAATTGCTGCATCATCCTGTTGTAGCCTCCCTGCCACTGCTTCATGGCACGGACCAGGATGGACATTTTCCACCTGCCTGTTACAGAGTTAAACTCTACAGACAGCAATGCAGACAGTTAACTTCTACAGACAGTATGAGGAGAAGCTGTAGTCTCCTTAACAGGCAAAATGTTTGCACTTGCCCATTCTTGGTGGTTTTCACACTTTGGGGCAATGCTACATGGCCACTGCTGCTTTAAGGCTTTGAATGAGAACCCTTTGACAATGGGGATCTGACAAATGCTATTTGTTTCTGGTTGTTTTTCACTGTTGTTTGTTTGCTTCCAGCTTGTGGCTGTGCATCCCCCATGATGTTACTAACAGTATCAACAAACAAAATCCCATGGACAAGGCTCCTATGGGGCAGGGAATGAAATCCAACAAGGGTTTCATTATTGTATTGATGCCGGGGCTCTGAATTCATGGCTGAGAAAGAACAAAACCAGGATCTGGCTTTCTGGTTTTAACTGCAGTGGTTCCTAGAGAGAGGTCAACAAGCCCTAAATTCCAAGAAATGGATGTGCAGAGGGTTAAAGAAAGGCTGCTTGTGCAATTGGCAGAGCCTTGTGGGCACTGAGAGGAGGAGGGATAATGGCAGGAGGCGGATGCAGGGTGTAGAAAAAAGAAAAAAGGAAAGAAACTGAAAAGCAATAAAATGTGAGGTATAAAAGGTTCTAGCAGTCCCAAGTCAGACAGCATGATTTCTCCGTGATTACATCTTTCCTTCTGGCAATTTATACCTCCATCAAAACTCAAGTTCAAGCAAAGGAATAAAATCACAATTCACGCCAAACGCCATCACAAGAAAACCAAAGTTTTTTATTATTAGCTTCCATCAGAATTATATCCATCAATGCTGCCACTTTATTTACATTCATCTATTTTCCCCAAACTCTCACCCCAAGATGTTTTTGCACTCAGTGTCCTTGTAGCCATCACATTTTCACTTCAAGGAGAGAAGTATGATTTTGGTTTTAGAAGGATCTCACAAACTTTTCTGAACTAAGACAAGGTCATCTCATGATCTCAGCCTGGCTTGGGAGAGAGTGGTGTGAGCTGCTGCCACAGCTACAGCTCACATCGGTATTTTTCACCTTGTCTAAAAGATGGGACAAGTAATGTTCTCTATCGCAGTAACTGATGCTATTCTGAAAAGCTCTTTCTGTCAGTGACAGCTATACTCCATGAGGGTAACTGACATCTCATGAAAAACCTTTGGCTGTCAAATTGCTGTAATTCTACTCCTATTTCAATCTTTGAAAGGATCAAAATTGACTTTAAAAAAACAAGCATGACTATCTCCAGTGCCAGCTACATAGACTCTCCTAAAAGGTGTTATACACCCCAAGTAATACCAAACTGGATCAAACCTTTTCCTCTTAAAAAAGCAACAGCAATGTAAAGCCTGCATTACGAGCTTACCAATTGCAGTTAATGCACAGGGCTTCTGAATTTATGCTCAGTGCATTCTTCTCCATTATCTCCTTTTCAGACAGGCCCCTCTACTCTCACAAAAGTTTTCTTACTACAACCATCTATTCCTACATCCAACAGCCAATCTTCTCCCTTGCCCACTAAAATAAAAACCTAGCACAAACCACAGCAGAACACCCTGCCAACCTCTCCCAGCACACAGCGAATTTGGCCTTTAGCAGCTGCTGTCACATCTGCTCTTTCTCCCTTTCCCTCAAACATGCTGGGGAAGGCAGCAGCCACTGTTAGGGCAGGGCAGAGCCTGGCTCTGCTGCACCTGGTAATCCAGAGTGTGCTGGCACCAGTTTGCCAATGCCCCAGACAGATTTTCTCAAGCAATTGTGTTTATTCAGCTCCACAGCAAGCAGAGGCATTCCGTGCTGAAATGCAGCCCAGGGTTCCCAGCTATTAAGGGAGGTCTTAAGAGCCCACAAAAAGCCCATTGGGAAATAGGCAGAAATCTATACCAATTAATGGTTCACAAATAGGTCTTGGGTTGTGGCTTTTTGTTCTTGATCTCCCCCAGTGACCTCTGAGCCCAGGGATTTACAGAAAGCAGTAAAGTGGGAAAGAAAAGGACTGCATCAGTACACTGCACAACCAAGCATCACCTAAAGGCAGTAACAGGGCACGTGACAGGGAGCCCAGTAAAGTAACAATAATTGTAGTTTGGCTATAGCCAAAACCAGTCCCACTCTTGCTCACAAAAAGACCAAGGCTGCTACTTCCACAGTACTGTGAAACTGTTTGAACTCAGGGCATGTTAAGAAGGATTGCGGGGGAAGGAGGAATTAACAGCATGAGAGTAAATTTAGTTCACAAGAGGGAAAAAAGCCGCTTTGAAGAACAGATTTCTTTCAGATTCTTAATACACAACCTCAAAGTACAGGTCTGCAGTGAATCCATCCTTCCACACTGTGGGCAGGGAATGAAGGCGCTCTTTATATTCCTCAGAAAATGTTAATCTCACAAGAAAATCATTGTATTACAGCAACGTGGAGCACTGGAAACACTGGAATTCAAACTCTGAAGACAGTGCGTGAACTGTATTCTTGGACTCAGAGATATAGTAAGCATGTCAAGATACAGTTTTATGTTTTCAGCATTCTTCCATAAAAATTCCCCCATTCCATAAAAGCTTTTTTCCAAAAAAAAAACCCCAAATTTCAGAGCAGCATCTCTGAATTTTAGAACATTTCAGATTCTGCTTTCAGAAAAGAATGCTCTGCTGAATCCTGAGAACAAGCTTCCAACTTAACAAGCATCGCACTGAGTGCTAATAGCAACACAGGAGTCATTAGTGTACAAACACGCCTACTTAGGTCAGCAGCTGCAGAATGTCGGTGTGATCGAAGAGGAACACAAAAAAAGAGTACCTGGATGACAGTGTCCAGTTTTTTGACAGCTTGCAGATCAGGTTTGATAGTAAAAAGCCTTGAGGAGGAAGAAAAGGAGTACAACACTAAGCGGTGAGAATGATAAATGGGGTCCTGTGGTGAAGGGCCCCATGTTTGGGGTTCCTGAAGGACACAGTGGTCTGTGGCTCCCGCTGAAGGAACAGGATGTGTGGATACTTTATTAGAAGCAGCAACACTGATATTTCAGTTTTGCAGTTCCAGTTCCTACTCTCACAGCTAACTGACCTGCCAGCCCACACACCATCTGTTGCTATTCCTCTTACACTACTCTCAAAAATCAGGTCCTGCTTTACATCTACTAGAAACAGCACTTTTTAGGTAACTGTACATGTTTTACAGTCAGCTTCAGTGAGCCACATTCTGGGAAAATATGAAGACAGTGCTGTATCTGGGGGCTGATAGGATCTAGAAAGCTGTGTCACCGCTGCAGTAGAGGTTGTCCTCTCCCTTCATGCATTTCACTCTTGGTGGTGTGATCAAATTGCTGCAGGGGAATGGATCTCCAGTAGACAGAAGTCAGCAAGAGTTACCACAACTTAGATTCATTTCAGAATTTGGCTGTGATCTTTTGCTAAGCTGATGTTGACTTGTTTTGTTTTTGGTGTTCTTACGGCTCACTAGAGGCAGTATGACACTGGTTGCAACAGAAGGGACCTGGCCTGCTGCATCTCCAGACCTGCAGCTGTGGAACTGACCTACCCTCCCGTGTAGCATTTGAGCCACACAGGGAACCAACCCCAGTGGTTGGTGTATCTCTAAGATGACAGGTCTCTTGATGAGAGAGATTTCTTTGGCATGACCCCTGTGCAGTGACTCAGTTTTCCCCTTCAACTTCATGGCCCTCAGTCCCAACCTTCTGACCCAGTTATAACTTCTGACAAGTTATTTCTGCTACATTTGACACTGACCAGCCACACTCGAGTGATTAGAAAAGGATTCAGACTAAGGCAGAAACTAAGAAGCAACCTCTGCTATTCATTTTACCACTAAAATACAAGAATTTTTATAAAATCTTCCAAGAATTTTTTATCCCTTCCATACACTTCTTGGCTTAGCACCACCAGACAATTAGGAATTATCAAAAGCACCATTCTGGAAAAAGTTCTGTAGAAATGCTTTTCAAATATACAAACATGTCTCTTTACGATCTCAGCTACTTAATGTGTCTGTTAATTTATACATATATATGACCATATACAATTTAATATATCTGAAATACTCCATTGATTTGATAGTTATATCACCCGGACTTCCAATGTTATGAGGGCAAAACGGATGTTACAAATAACTGATTAAAGGCCTTTAGGGTTACATTTCCAGCAACCTCACCAAACGTCCAGTGTCATAACATCTTATCTTCCAGGTACCTCATCAAAATGCTTCTATCATCCAAGCCTATTTTGCAGTACAACGAATGAACATTTTCTACCTTTTTTGACTTAAAAGCCTTTTCCACTGTCAAAAGAAAATTATTTTTACCCCTAAAAATGTTCTCCTGATAGACCTACACTTCCCAATTCTTTTCTGCTCGAACAACTAAGATCATCAAAAACCCTGATATTGTCTACAATGCACATCTTCATAATAAATGGTTTCACACTAGGCTTTCATGACAGCTCCTTATCACTTTCTCACATAGCAAAAGGCGACAACTGGCAATAATGAATCACAGAATTACAGGGAAAAGACTGAGAAACTGAGAATACTATGATCCAATTGGCTGTCATATAGAATGGGTAGCTTTTTCTTCTGCAAATTTGACTCAAACACAGAACACTGAACACCTGGGGCTCTACCAGGTATTCTTGCACTGAGTACAGAAAAATGCATTTGGTGCCCACAGTGCACAGTGTGCCTCAGTGCTCCTGGGCACACCAAAACCATGTGTTTGTCTGATGGCTGCCTCAGTTACTTTCTCTGCCTGAAAGCATCTAACTTGCTAAGCGTACCTACAGCATAAAAGTATTTGTGGTGATGAACTGAAAAAACACCATCTGTATCTACAAAGAGAGTCCTGATCATGAATGAGGATGTTTATCACTTCCCATGTTGACTCTAGTTTCCCAGTCATTGGATATAACGGTGAGACAATTCAGGAGCAGCATTCCCAGACTTTGCCTTTCCAAAAGTTTGCCCAAGCAAGTTTTAGTGCCCAAGTGCAAATAAACCCTTTTCAGGCTCCATGTCCTCATTTATCAGAAAAAACTGTCTGAGCCCCTGACACAAGAGAGCATCTTAGACATATTCCCCTTACCGGCATTTCCCATTATCTTTGGCACTGCAGCATGGGACACACTGTCTGTCTGTAGTGAATCCCAGACAAGGTGCTCCTTCTGCAAGCTGATTCTGCAAGCTCACTACTGTGACACAAAATAATCCTATCAAAGGGAAAAAAAAAATTCCTCTTAAGATACCTAAATCTACTTGGCACAAGGTCAAGCCAAGTACAGCAGAGGACATGGGGTAGCATGGCAATGTACAGGTGGACAGTTGGATGATATCAGATCTTCCCATTTGAGCAGAACCCAATGTCACTGCTGGCAGCCTTCGTCCCAACTTCATGCTATCCCCAGAGCTCCTGCTTCTCCTGTCCCAGCTTCAGGTTCCACCATGCCATTTGCAAAGCCAATCAGCAGAAAATCACTCCCACTGTGTGGCCAGCTGAACTGATAACTCACTCAGTTGTCCTACCTATCTTATTATAATCTTAAATTCCAATTAATTCTTTCCAAACTGCAACATGCTGCATGCAATACGTTGGGTCAGATCAAAGATGCCCAGAAAAAGAACCAAGTCTTTGACAGAGGATGCCCAAGGGAAGAAAAAAAACCTCAGAAAAAGATAAATACAGAGTTATCTGTCTCAGACACACCCTCCTATCTTCCAGCAATGGGCAGTGTAGACTTTCCAAATGGGAAGTTGTATTGACATCACTGCAGTGATGGAGTTTTTGCCAGGATTTTGCCTAATTTGTTTTTAAACCCTTCCAAATTTTGGCTTCCACAGAATACTCACAACAACACATTTCACAGTTTAGCTGTGCATTTATATCGGAAAATCACTTCTCTTTATTAGTTATAAACCAAATAATTTCACTGTGTTACAAAACACTTGCCTCATAATCAGAAACAATGAACAATCTTTACATCTCACCTTCCCCATGCCATTAACAGTCTTGCAGATGACCATATACCTCCTTTACCAAAGCTGCCTTCCTATGATGATCAGACCTAGACTATTTATTTTTAGACGTATTTAATCTATAATTCTAATCACCCTTGCTGCCCTTTACTTCATTTTCAACTTTTCTGAGCTGGGGGAGAAGAAGGAATCATATTTTACATTCCATATTTCACAGTTATACAATGGTATAACTACAGCTCTTGCTTGGCTTCTTTCTTAATTAGCCTAAATACCACTTGCCTCTTTGACCAATGCTGATCAAAAAATTCCAAGAACTATCCACACTACCTCCACAGACCTATTTTCTGCATGATAATAGTCAAGTCAGCACCCTGCTGAATATGTATAATAAGAATTTCCTCTTCTCCATGGTAGAAAAACACATTACTTTGCATTTTTCAAACTTGGGTCCCATCTGCAATTTTATCCTGCAGCCACACAGATTTTTATTCCTTTCATCTTTCTTCAGCCATAGGGCTGGTTTGAGGGGCCCGCTCCCAACCTATCTTCCCAGTTATACACTGCCCCATTCTTACTACTTTCATGAGACTAATTTTGAGTTGGATCAGCTTCCTGATCTAGCACAACAGCTCAAACAGGCAGTCAGATGTGGGGATAATAGGGTATACAAGAATATAATCTTGCATGGCCACCAAAGGTGAAACTATGGCTTTATTTATCAGGAGACCCTCAACCATTTAATAATACCAGCACATGCTGCTATCTCAGATTTCATCCCACATTCAGCAGCACCCAGTTTTCAATGGTGAATTCCCTCCATTTTAAACACAATTTACTCCTACCTTTCATTTTCTCTCTTTTAAGTAATCATTAGTCCTGAAAAGAATTTCCTTCCTGATCAAAATGATCTTTAAATTTCTTTCAGGATTTTTGGCAAGGGACTTTATCAAAAGCATCTTGAAAATATGACTGTAAGATGCAGGCACATCAGATCACATATATCTTCATGGTCTTTCAAACCTTTAACAGCTCTACAGGATAAACAAGATCTGAACTCTCTGAAAAAAAAATCCCCACATTTCCTTCTCAGTATATTTCTGTATGCATTTCTTCTTTCTGCATCTACTGTACTGCCATCCAATTTCCCAACATAAACTCATAATTTCATGCTGAAATTTTGCATCTAATCATACTCCTGCAAGCAAGTCCAGCTGCTAAAGATGCCAGCCCTTCTCTCCTGCTGTCCACACCTGCACACCTCTCACTCCCTGCCACCCTCTGCCTGTGTCAGGGGGGCAAACTTTGTGTCACTGACAGATTAAGTGGATCAAGAGACTTATCCATCTTAAAACTAATAAATTAGTATTTCCTAGGTTAGTATCAACTAGGAGCAGCTCCCTACTTGAATCTGCTACAGAATCACACGACAGACTGTAGAAGCACAGAGGCAGCAGTGGCAGGGAAAGGCTGAGCTGCTTCTTTCAACTACAGTGACAGTTTATGCTGGAATAATGTATTGATAAAATGACAACCTTATTACTTAGATGTTCCCCAAACAGAACCATTTCTTTTAATTGGCATCACATTTTCCACCTTCCTCTGCCACTCAAGCTGCTTTATATGATAGATTACACACCACTGTTAAGAGTTCAGCAATTTCATATCAGAGTTCCTTTAGAAGTCTCCGGGGAGTAACATCTGATCCTGGTGATTTGTTACTATTCATTTTATTGATTTATTCTAAGCCTACTTCTACTGACAGTCTAATTTAGAGATAGCTTAGACTCACACTGCATAAAGCAATGGTCCTCTGCAAGAGCCTTCCCAGGTTCTCTCATATTGAACACTGACATATATTAGTATTTTTTCATCTTTTCTGTTATTCTTACACTGATGTGCTCTGCTAAACTCTTATTCCCCTCCTATGAGCATGGCAGTAATATGCATTTAGCCCACTTATTTTACCAAATCTTCCTAAAACTTTAAGGAAAAGTTAACAAAATCCCTCAAAATTATGACTGACAACATTTCATTATGAAGGAATATTACGAGGAAGGGTTAGCAGGCATTTATTCTCTCCATCCTAAAACCTGGAAGGTGGGATCACAAAGTGTTGGGCAAATACTTATTCTCGTTGACATCAGTCCACATACATCAGATACCCTTACATTGACTGTGTGGCAGTCACAGGAGCACATTTTTCAACACCTTTTAATCATCAGTGAAAAGCATAGTGAACAAAAGACCTAGCAACATCCTTTATAACTAAGAAACAAAAAATATCAAAAAGCAACCAGAACTTTCTTTCTTGGAATATTAAACAAAAGACAATCTAGAAAAGGCAGAGCTACATCCCTTTTTCACAACTTCATTCAGCAGCTGACTACAGTCAGTTCATGCAAGATTGTACCATTCTCCTCCAAGGTCACATCCATTCTGCAGAGGGTGCCACTGCCCAACATCGCAGCAGCGTCACTGGTGTACTGCAGAAACAGAATGTGTTAAACAAAAGTAACTCTTCCTATACAACACTTCTAGGACAAATAGACATGGTCTGAAGGCCCCTCCTTGGTGGTATGTTACAGTCCTAAAGGTAAAACTGCATCTGTGTGACAGGGGAAGAGTTCCCACTAATCCAAGGATCATGCACTGTCCCAGAAAGGTGACACAGCATGATACAAAGGTCATTACTTCTTTCTTTTCCTACACCAATGAAATCCAAATCATACTTACGCTTTTCTGCCTCTCTTTTAGCTATGTCATGAGGATTTGTCCTCTTTTTCTGTCCCTTTAATCTTTCTCCAGGCCCTCCATCATTTGCCATCCCAACTTCTGCAACAGCCTAACAAAACTGTCATGACTCGTCCATGTCACAATCCCTTTCACCCAGTCCACTACAAAGATACATCAGTTAATACTGACACCACCATGCTGCTCTAGTCATACCATTCCTCATTTATTTCCTTTCTCCAGATCACCCTTTCCCTCTGCCTCTTGCTCTCAAAGACCTTCACAAATGAATCTCTTCTCTATTCATTCCCTAAAATAAATCCCTTAGTAGAGAGGTAGAAGACATGTGTCAGCAGATGCAATGGGGGAGATTATGCTCTACTTCAGCAATGTTCTGCTTAAGCTGCCTGAGAGAGGTGACCCCACGGACTGAAGGAAATGGTCTGAGTGATCCAGGCAGGCCTGGAGTAGTAGTAGTGGACGTGATGATCGCTACATCATCCCAGAGGCTGCCAAACATTGAATGCAACAAGGCAAGACAGTATGTTTGAACAGAGACCAGTTGGAGGACACTCCAAAGATGACATCAGGATAATACGTAGAGAAGGAAATGCTGCTAACATCCAAGAAATAAAGATTTTGCACAAAAGAACACTGATTCTGAAATAAATGGTGCAGTCAATGGGAAGGGATTAGAGATCCTGAGACACTAAGATCTGACCTCTTGGAGATTACTTCAAATTACATCAAGGGTTCAAATCCCCACCCTTGATGAGGATTAACCCAGTGGGTGTGTCTTGCAACTTCTGCCTAGATATTGACATATTTGATGTGTATCACTCTGTATTCAGTTCTTAAAACCTCAAACTGCACTCTAAAACACACACTCAGCAGACATTCCCAGTGATTCCAACCACCTCAGAGATGACTCAGAAGAGTTGTTTGCTACAGAAATTTAAAATTTCCATCCATCTCATGGTAGGAAACAGGAACAGTCTTCTTGGGGGTTGTTACCTTACAGGTTATAGTAACTCAGTGAGATGAAAACTTCCTCCCTTTGAGATGGAAGGCTGGCAAGCCTTTGTTAGTGGTAAGCCCAAATGTAAGGTGAGTCCCAAGAACTCGCATATACTCCCTGACATAGTCATCACAAAAATCCCCTAGTCATTAAACAATTACTAAGTTAAGCCTAAAGAGTGTTGCAAAGCTCAGGCTTTCCAGACATCCTGCCTATGGAAAGTCACCAGATAAACAGACTAGTCTAGCTTTGCAGATTGCAGTGTCCTCTTCAGGTGTCCTCAGTTGCTAAAACAGTGCTCTGTTATTGGGATAACTCTTCAGGTTGGGTCTCCACCCGTTTATTATAGCAGACTTTATTAAGCTGAGTGCTTAAGGTGTCTTGCTGCAGGTTTAGCAGCAGCTGAAGGAAGCCTTGGAGACTGGGCTGGATCCCAGTAAAATGTTTTCCAGACCAGCCCCAAAACTTGCTTTGCGCTCTTAGGTGCAAGCGGTATCTGCTGGCTTGGGCTAGGAAATGGAGGATGGCTGGGATAATCCATGGTGCACCATTCAGCCACATCAGTGTTTATCAAAGGCGCTGTTCCGTGACCATGCCGGCCCCAGGATAGCGGATTTTTTTGTTAACAACCATAGAGGGCTGGAGTTATGATTTGGTACACAAAGGGTGGGAATGAAAACATGCAGAGCATCCCTCCTTGGGAAGCAGTGCAAAGGGTCAAACAGAACACAGCCCCCTGTGCACCAGCGAATGTAAGAACAGCCCTTTCTCATGTTCTTTACAGACACAAATAAGGAAACTGCATTGGGGGCTGCAGGGAAAGCAAGAGGCCACGGAAGTCATCCTGGAACTGGCAAACAGACAGCAGGAGCAGCAGCTGGGTACAACAACATTGTCCTTTTATGTTCTGCGAAGCTATGCCTGCTAAAACATGAGCCTGCAGGGCTCTGCAACTCGATCATTCTCTGAGATGGGCCAGATTGGAACTAGAAAAAAATACAAACCCCAGCAAATCCAAGCACCCAAACGGCAGAAGGATGCCTTCAGGTACACACACAAAGCTGTACACATATGCACAGTCAACATCCCATACTTCCTCATGCCAAAGGCAACTGAGTCTGTAAAACAAGCTGGTAAAAACCATTATGGGGCATCCCCCTCATAAACCACTGGGAAACAACTCCTAAAGTCTTTCATTTTGATGAAGTTCTGTATTACCAGATTAATAAGGTCAGAAGAAAATGGTATCTGAGGAACTACCCTTGAGGGAGCGGAGGGCTGCTAGGCAAGGTTTAGCACACATCTTTGTGATGGCAAAAAACTGCAGGCACAGCTACTTTGTTCTGTCCCTGGGATCCAGTTAACCCTGGCTACAGGGCAGAGCCTAATTGTTTCTTTCTAAAGGGGTTAGGATAAGGCAGAGGTGAGGGGAAGCTAATCGACCTTTAAATACTTTACCATCTGCTAACAACCAAGCAAGTAGTGGTTTAACATTTGCTTTGAGGACAGTTTACCAGCCCCTCTGTACAACAATAAGACCAGGCTTAGGAACAGCCTCTCTGTGATGTGAGGGAGAGAGAGCAAAGAGGAAAAAAAAAGGTAATACATGGCAGGATGTATACAGCATCTAATGCTTTCCATAAGGAGTGCTTTGCATTTACAAACACCAAAATACAATGCATATCACAACTGAAAATATCATTGTTTTCCAGCAAGATTGTAAGCTTATAAAATAAGATGAAGCATACTATAAAGACTGGCAGCTGATGTTCCCCAATCTATGTGTGATAAACATTAATGGGAAAACTTATTCTGGATCCAATATCTGACCTTAAAAGACCAGGGAAGGATCCTCACTACACTGCCTAACAGCTGGTTCAAGTAAATTACACCCATAACTAGCCTAGTGCATCTGTGGAAGGAAAACAACGACAGCCTCTCTCTGCACTAAATATTAATGTCTAGGCAGACAAAAGCAGCACTAGGAGCACTGTAATAATATCATTGGCAGACACTCTATGTGTTTCTTTGGGGCATTGGCACATCAGCACTAGGAATATGCCTATTGTCCCATGTTAAACTAATGTCTTGTTCTGAGACATTCCTCTGGGAATCACAGATGTTATTTATATTTTCAGACATTTAAAAGGATTAAAGTGTGTTTATTCTCCGTAATCTCATTTGTAGAGAAAGATATATACAGGCATCAGGAGTATGCATTTTAACCCTATTGGGGATGACCAAACGCACAGTGACACTGGCAGCCACCTACGCTCCTCTTCAGTATTCAGGACCTCCGAAAGTCTCACCAGCCTGGCCGCTTCCATTAAAACTGGTTACAGGCACTTCTGATAAACTACTCCATGAGCTCTTGGTGACAGCAAGCTGCGCACATAGCCAAGAGATCCAGCTGAAAATTAAACTGCATGTCAAGTAGCCCGATTCATATAAAATTGCTCTAGGCTGGAATAAAATATCTCTGGTTGAAGACACACAAGTAGAGCACCGGGCGATATGCAGTGCCCTGGGCTACGAGGAAATTTATAAGCCATTTCCATGAAACAGACATGCCAAAGTACGGGGGTGGTGGCAAAACGAGTAGCTGGCCAAGAGGTGAGGTGCACTGCAAGCATCCGGATGGATACAGGAACAGCTGCAGGCTACGAGGGATGGCAGGCGTGCCTGCAGAGAGACGGTGCTGTACAAAGCCCGCCGCAGCCTGCGCTACCCCGGCGGCAGCCAAAGCCAAGGTAAACCGGCTCAAGTTGCTGCCGAACGGCTCCGGTACCTCCGGCGCTCCTGCCCCGGAGCCGGTGCCGCCCCGACACCTCTCGGCTGCCGCGCCACACTCGGGGTCCCTCCCCGCATCGCCCCGGCTGCACGCCCGGCTGGCAGCGCCTTTCGGCCAGGGGTGCCCGGGAGCGATCCCCGCGCCGCCCCGCTCTGCCGGCCCCGGCCCCTCTCCCCCATTCCCGGCCGCCGCCGCCTCCCCGCCGGGCTCGCTCCTTACCCGTCTCTTTGTCCTGGGCGGCTTCCAGGTGCAGGTCGCTGAGGAGATGCTCCAAAATCTTCTCCGGCGTCCCCGACACCACCACGTATCTGTCGGAAAGCAGAGAGTCCCCGGAGTCATCCTCGGTGGAGGACTGCGAGCGGCTGCTCCACTCATCCTCCTCGTCCTCCTCGTCGATGTACTTGAAGTAAGGCACGTCGAAGGTGGGCAGCGGCCGCTCCCCGCCGCGGCCCGCCAGCGCCTCGGGCACCCGCACCCTGCCGCTGCCCATGGCGCCCCGCTCCCTGCGCGCCGCCGCCCGGCCCTAA